>OFHS01003136.1:0-18041 GCA_900245855.1 Calvadosia cruxmelitensis | reverse complement strand
AAATATTTAAAAGAGAACATAAAGTTTTCGTTTGATTCGAGTCTGTATCAAACATATTGATATTAAAGTCCCCTATTATGATGCCTTTTGCCTCTTGTGTGTCTATGTATTCCAATAGACTGCCAATCTCCTGGGTATAAGCTATAGAGGACTGGGGGTGTCTGTACAAACAAGTGATAAGTAGCACCTGCTGACTTTGTGGAACCTTTAACTCAATTGTGCCATTCATCAAATTAAAATTATCGCAATCTAATCTAGGTTTAAAGGAAAAATTATTTTTTACATAAATCAAAATACCTTGCTTGCCAACAAATTGACCACTGTTATCACGTCTGAAAGGGGAGCTGTACCCATCCAGAGACAAGAGACCACTGGGTATGTCATCTGACAACCATGAACCAGGTCTCAGTTAAACAGAGAACATCAGGACAATACTCCACCACAAAGTCTTTGATGCCTTCTAAGTGATGAAGAACACCTCCTTGCCCAGAATTTAGATGGAAAATTTTCAGTCCACTGGTGCATCTGTAGATGTCCTCCCCGTCAACAATGTCGAGAGGGCTACCCGGACCAGGATTCAGTTCAATGTCACCGGCAAGTAGAAGCAAAAGTAAACATAATAAATTTGATACACGAAACGGTCGTCTATCACAGCTAAAATGAATATATAAAGAATGAAAATTGCTACATGCTAGACGATGGACCGCTGGTCCATTTCAAATTGTTTTAAGAGAAAGAAGCAGAATGATACCCACAACATCTGCACTGGCATAGCATATGGGTCACCTTAGGTATAGCTCTCTCCGATGATAACTCCTCTTTGCCTCCAACGATGAAAACTCTGGATGATTTTTCACAACAATTGCTAACATAACTTGACATTGGGGGGGCATTGGACTGCTATATTATGTAATAGTACCTGCCTGTTCAAAGCATTGAAGGAATTGGAAGCATCCAATAGCAGGATCTTCTCCAAGTATCCACTGTATTGTTTATTTGAATTATGTATTTTATCAAGTTTAAGTTTTATCTAGTACTACAAGTAAAATGTATTTTTCAGTTAACAAAAAACGTATCTATGATACGATATGAGCTACTATATGTCGGCCTCGAATATTGCATTTGGCTTTGAGATTCAGTAATATCAATTGATCCTTCTAAGACGCTGAACCGAAAATACAACCAATCTGCGTATAAACAAACACAATGTAATGTGAGAGCAGATAAAAAGGGCTAAGACACGCATATGCGACAAATTCGTCCAAGATTGACAACCATTCTCTGAAGTGCTAGTCGTTCTTGCAGCGAAGTTAATCCAGGTTTACCAGGCTGTACGTCGTCAAGAAGTAGCTGATGGTATTAGGATTACCCCCCAAAGCTCATGAAGTACTCACCGATTAGTGCTTGGCTGGGTCCAACAGCAAGGTTAAAGCGTCTATCTGTGGAGCAGAGAGTGTCCAAGCAAAGAGAATGCTTCTTCAGTTGTGGAATTTGGCAGTCGTCTAGTCCTTACGTGCAAATCATCGTTTCACAGCACTCGGATAGAGCACTGCAAAGATACCGGTGGTTCCTATTTTGAGAGCAACATTTCCCATTTAAAGGAATCTATTCTTAAATCTAGTACAGGCATATTTTTGCACGGTGTATAAGCCGCAAATTACTAAAACAGATCCGAATATTACCATTCTTCTTACCCGTACCAAGTCTTGTCTTAAAAAAAGAGATGCTTAAATACAATCAAATAATTATTGTTCGGAACATAGTTATTGACAGTCAAACCTGTATTAGCGGCCACCTCTATAGAGCAGCCACCTGTGTATAAACGCCACTCTTCATAACTCCAAAATGTTACTTTCTATAGAAATCAACTTGGACAGAAAGGTCAGCTGTCTATAAAGGTCACTTTTCCCATGTCCCAAAGGTGACAGTTATAGACAAGTTTATTGTAATCGGTCATGCGCATGTAGAATGAGTGACGGATTCAACAATGAGCATTCCGTAGTATAGTCTGTGTCAGTGTGGCGGTGAATGTCTTTGATCCATTGCTGATCTGCTCAGTTATGCTGTTCATTGCATATTCAGAAAAGACTCATGACTGCTTTAGATGTGTTGATAACCACACTACGTTCAGTTTGTAAATGGCAACCCTAGCGAGTTGACAGATATCATCATCATCGTCTTCTTATAATTATGTATACTTACTACACATTTGTATTGAGGTAAATTGATAATGAAAGAAAACAAACATCATCATTTATTCTGTCAATCCGACGAGCTAATACATGCTTTTTTCACGGAGCAGATACCGATCCTTCCGCTTGGACGCTGACCAGCAGTCTAGAAGAAATAATCAACGCTGCACATCGTGCGCTGCTTCGTATAGCAGTGGACAGTTTGTTATCCAACTATTGTGGCCACTGCGACCTGTATATATGCAAGTAAAATGATCACCCCACGCGTCGACTGCCTTGCGAAGAAGCCGCCTTGCTCTGCTTGGAGATTCCCTATCGTCGGCCTAACACTCCTCTTGCGTTCTTGTTACGTCAACAGCCTATTAACTGCCGACGTACGGAGTAGGGGGCGTCCGCAAAAGGCAAATTGCGATCAGATCCAAGAGGACATCACCGCTATGGGTCTCCACACTATGGATGCAGCCAACGAGCTGGCGAGCAGCAAACGAGATTGGGCTTTCCGTATTCGTCAATGTCACTAACGGTGTAATTAAATGTAGTTAAGTTTGTCAGTTTGTATGTTTGTACATTTTGCAAAACATAAGAGAAGAGAGAGATATCGATTATATAAATAATCTATTGTCATTTTAATATCTTGTGACCTGTAGCATAGGTCGGCTGGTCAGGCAAGCGGCAGGATTGCTAATAAAAGCAAGGGTTGCATCACACGCAACAAGGATGCTTTGAATAATTTTAGGCAAATATCTCTCCCATCAAAACATATTATTGGAGTCCAAGCATAATTCACTGCACCAATTTGGCACTGTTGATTGCTGAACACCATTTTTATTGTGAGAAATAGAAATAGTATAAATGTGCTCAACATGTTCTGTGCTGAACTCAAAAATGATTATTAAGTAGCTCCTGGTTTGTTTTTGGTCGCTGCTACATCTCGAATGTTTATGCTGTTAAGTTTAAGTAATGTCAGTGTAATGGTGATGTCAGTGTGGTCCCGGTTGCTTGGCAACAGCCACAGAATATCCTGAGTCCAAGTGGCTGCGTTGTACTGTTCTTCTGCGGCATGCGCATCATGTTTTTTAGTTACTGCAAGAGATTCTTAGCGACACCCGCATGGTGTCTCTCTCCTCGATCTCGCTATTGATACTAGGACGTATCTTTGTTTAAATGGCAGGTTTGAAGTTTTCTCACCGATCGCAACAAGTGGTTCTTGCAAGTCTGTCATATTTTATTGTGTCGCAACAGATTGACAGAAAAAGTGATTCAATCATCGGATTATTCGACCACCTGTTGTATTGGTCAAAGAGCTACTCACTGTCTCGTTGTAATTTCTTAGAAATTTACTGATTTTCGATTAGAAGCCCGAAACAGCTGCGACAAGTTGGCATGGCAACGCAGAAAGTCACATTCGGCTATCTGATTATTTTGTTATAACGTCAACAAAAGCAACATGACGTATTCTGTAGATTCAAAAAGAGCAATGTCGAGAGTTTTTCGTTTGATATCAGAGTATTGAAACAATGTAAGGTCATGTTCGCTTAGGAGCAGGTGCATCTGTAAAACATCATCAAATTCTCGTTATGTATATTATAAGAATCCCCTTCTCTCGACGTTGGAAGACTGCAATCTAGCGATGCCTCGAAACCAGTGATAAATAATTAAGAAGAGCGGGAATTTATATTATCGCTGATCGTCCGCCAAGTAAGCTCACGCAATAAAGACGCTATGGAGAAAATCGTAAAATTCTTCAAGAGATCAAGCCAGGAGAAATCCACGGACGAAGGCGAAAATGACGAGAAACCTGCAAAATCGAAAAAGGGAAAGAAAAATTCGAACGAAACAGATGAAGAGGTTAAAGAATGGGTTGAAAAATACACAGCAATCTCTGAGTCTTATGAATCGAAACCCGCAGGTACTGTTCAGAAAACTATGAATGGAGGCGCTTCGGAGGAAAACACAACAGGAAATGCTGAACAAGAAACAGCTCCAAAGAAGGAAAACCAGGCATCGCTTGCAAGTCAAGATGTCCCAGAAGATCTCATCTTGCCATCGATCAAACACGTACATCCTGATTTGAAAGGAAGTTCGGACGATGAAATGTCGATTTATAGTGGAAAGAAGGAGCTTAAACTCGAAGATAGCCTTGAAGGGGAAGATTTGAACGAGGTGAAAAAGTCATTTGATGAAGAACTTCCAGAGGAGGTATATAATTTGCAATTTTAGAAAAAGCACCACCTTCAATCTCGAGTATATCTTAATTAATAAATAATTCCGTTATTAATAAGATTTATTACTAATTGCTATTAATCTGAAGTACAACACCAAGCAAGCAAAAGATTTGGGTAGAATTGCGTTGCAACATTCTCTTAGTTCTGACAATAGTTTTCTTTGAGAAGCTCCATTGAGGAGAGTTTGTATAAGAACAGAGCTTGCTCTCTTCTCACTATGCTCGCTTTAGTGGAGCTTCTCTGCATCAGCTAAGCTGCTAAAGTAATTCATAAACAAAAACCGTGTAAAAAATGCAACGCAACCTTAATTAAGGTTCCAGACAGCATGAAGCCTTCTAGTTTTTCACAGTACGTTTGTATGCAGACTCAAATCTAGTTAATGACATATTTGCATGTCTAGCTGTAGTCTGAACGTATTGTCCTGTGAATATACTAAGCAACACGCGATTTGATTGGGACAATCAACTGCAAAGCAGATGGCTGAATGCGAGAACTAAGGATCGAAATAATCCGAAATGTGTAAATATCATTCTATATGATAACGTCAACCTATGTACGGGCATGATCAGCTTTGCACATCAATTTTGAGATAATTTTCTGTTTACGTTATGTCCTTTAAGATGTCGAAGCCCCTAATTAGCTCCGCGCCTCATCCCTTTATAAATATAATTGTTCTACCTACAATATGACTTATCGGACTGACAACAGGATCCAACATAGGCGAAGTTACTCTCAATTTGTTCGAACAAATTACTTGAATTCTCAAGAAACGCTTCGAGCTTTGTGGATTTGTGTGTTAAACAGAGTTCCTGCCGCTTAATGAACAGACCAGTAGCAGTTAAACAAACGTCGGAGCTCTATTGAGACTGCGGAATTCAACTTCAAACAGCTTTTGGTTATCGTCAAAAGAGCTGAAGTAACAAGACGGCGTCCTCACAATATTCAATCAACGGCCACTATTATGGTTTATCCATGGTACCTGTCTGTCGCAAATCGTCCCAAGCTAATAATTTATTCATGTTGTTTATAGACCACCGCTGCTCAAGATGACGGAAGAGCAGCAGGCTCGCCTGGAAACAAAATGGCGACTGAAGAGCGAAAGAGGCACTCGCGTTCCCCTGGCAGTCGCTCAGCTAAACGGATGAGTAAAATGTTCTATACAGGAGAGCGAAGGGATTCTGAAGATTCTAATGAATTGAATAACGAGACACGTCGGGAAAGCATTGAAGGAGATGATCCTTTGACCTTAAACAATGAGCGAGCAACCGGAGTCTCAGCTTCGAAGGAAAAATACGACGAGGAAAAATCTGATCTTGTCAAGGGTTTTATTTTAGAGAAGAAGATGTTAATCGATGAGCACGAGAAAGAAAAACGTGAAATGGCTATCAATTTCATGAAAGAGAGACGCGAATTGCTGAAAAAGGGATCCAAATCTCCTATTGGTATGGAAACGAGACATTCTGAAGAAAACGATGATTTCGAGGCTGATGAATCTGGTGTGAAAAGCAAACCACCAGTGCTGATAAAACTGGACAAGAAAGTTGTTACGTCGGAGGAGTTCCTATCGTGCCTGGAATTGGAGAAACGATATGAACGGGAAAAAGAAGATATGGAGAGAAGCTTTAGAGAAGAAAAAAACGACATGAAAGAGAGACTGGAAGCGGATTTCCAAAGGAGGCTGTTTCTCGAGAAGAGGACGATGGAAACGACAATGGACGATTTAAAACGGGAAGTTGAGCGACTTAAATTTCAGAAAGTTCACTTAGAAGAACGAATTAAACATCAAGGTGAAAGGCTTGAGCTGGAATTTGATAAGGAAAGAATTGAAATGGAAAATGAATTTTGCCGAGCGCAAGATGCTTTGCGACGTGATATGGAATTCAAGTTTGATCAAGAGTTGGAACTATTGAGTGAAGAACATGAAAAAGTTGTCAAAGATCTCGATGGGAGAATTCACGCTGCTAAAAAGGGGCGCGTCTGTAACAGGGAGCACAGAGACGAGAATTCACATTATGACGTCACTTTGGAGCTTCACCAGGAGAACGCGGAAGAGTATGATAGATTACAAAGGGCGAATAAAGACCTTGAGAAAGAACTCGGAATGGTCGTGATAGAAAAACAAGAACTCGTTGACAAATTAAACCAATTAACGAAAAATAAATCTTCTGGACATAACTCTACGATGAATTTAACGCATTTTATGGAAGCGGAGTATGAGGAACGCATAAAAAAGCTAGTGAAAGAAAACGAAGAATTATCAAAATGTGTAGATGAAATTTCACGAGGTAAGAATCAGTTGCTTAGAGATTTGACAGCTCAAGAAAAGGATGACGATTGCACTGGAGCACGACTGGCGACTTGCGAGAACTTAATTGTTGAACTAGAACAGTCAAGTGCTGGACTTCGGAAGGAAAATGGAGACTTATCTAACGAGATATATCGCGTACGGCAAGAAAAACAAAATCTTGCTGAAAAAGTTGATTCGCTAACAAAAATAAACAACGAACTGCGACGAGATCTTGATAAAACACGTGCTAAAGGGGATGTTGATATCGAAAGATTTACAATTCTTGAAAAGGAAATGTTAAATAACGAGAAAACCATCACGAAGCTGCATCAGGATTTATCACAATGTGGTTCTATGTGGAAGGAAGAAAGCCGACGGAATAAATCAAACCATGAAGAACTTGCTGCCGTTCGAAAATTACTTGAAACTGAAAGATCTGAAAATCAACGACTCAGTGATCGTTACAGAAAGGACGCTGACTTGTTGCGGAAAAAGGATCAAGAATTATCGAATTCAAACAGAAGTCATCAGGAATTGAGTAACAAATTATTAGACTGTGAGGCAAAAATCACAATCTTGACGGATAAACTTGGTAGATCAGAATCGGAAAATGCTATTTTGAGAGGTCAATTGGGTGAATATCGTGCAAAAAGTCAAGCAAAGCACGAAGAAACAAGTGAATTACATAACCGTTTTGCACAGGAACTCACAAATCGAGTAGAATTTATCAAATCGATATACGAGAAGGAAACTTGTGGTCTAAAGACACAAATTCAACAGCTAAGGACTCGCACAAAAGAGCTAGAAGAAACCTTGACTTCAAGTTGCAACCGGATTTCTACTCAACAAGCCCCAATTTCATCTATAGGAGCTGAAAATCCATCAAAAGCTAGCGAAATTATCGATAGACTGATGAGCAAAAATCTAGATGTGCAGAATTCTAATTCCATGGCTTTGGTGCCTATTTCGAGCTATATATCTACCGCATTGAAAACTGGCAAGCATTCGAGAGTTGATAATTCTGCAACGACAACAACTTTCACCGGTACTGCTGAAATTATTAACGATACCAGGAATAGCGATTCGCCAACGGATAGTTTAAATGGTCCACTTACAAACTCTACAAATATTTACGTCAAAAAGCCATGTTATAATAACGGAGTAAAGGATGAAACGAAAGCGATTGATTTCTATGTCGAAGCAGAGGTGAGGAAAGAATTTCTTCAGTTTGAAAGAGCTTTTAACGTAAAATAATTGAAATCTATTTGGAGTTAAAAATTAAATATTTAAGCAGGCGACTAAAATTGGCATGATAAGCTGTTATATTTTTGGTAGTACAATACGTTATATTTCGTCTAGTTTCTATGCTCCTCACACAATCGCTTAAGAGCAATCCCCATTGGACATACATTTATGCCAATTTGGTTACTTCTATAAGACTAAGTCATTTTTTTTTGAGCAATTATTAAAATTTATTTAGCGTCCCAAATATTTTTACGAGTCGTATATAGAGTGTGTTGAGTTGACTTGGAAACGATTTAAAGACTGTCTTCGCCTTCTTTGTATTAGATATCCTGCAACGAAGACGAAATGAATCACGCTCCTCTTTTCGAACAACTTCTCTCAAGAGCAGACAAAGCTGAGTCTGGTCTTGACAAAGAGACTGTGAGAGATCTTCTAAAAGAAGTCCGCAAGGAAGTGAACTCTTTGAATCAAATGGTTAGTGTTCAATGATAAGCCATTTGATGGTTTAATTAATGATGTCCATTTTTGCTTGTAGCTACGTTTGCGTTAGCCTGCATGCAGACAAATTATTTTTCCGGTAAAATAGTGCCGAAAATAATAGTTCATCTACGCGGAGACTACATTCGCATAAGATAAGGGCAAGATACATAAATATTTAAACAGCAAATATATTATCATAGATAACATCTTCATGAACAGTTACGATGTTTCAGTTCAAAATGCTGGATTAGAAAGTTGCGAGATCTTTTCTGTCCGGTGGAGGATATCAGTGCACTTCTCGTACGTGTGACTTTATTCTCTGGTATCCCATAAGCTAAAGTGTAACTTTTTTACATGGAGCAGAAATTGCGTAGCAATCTATTCCTTGGAATCCGGCAAAAGTGATCCAAATGTTGCAATAGTAACATGCCACACGACGCAATTTTGTGCAATAAAACCAGTTATTATTATACAACTTTACTTTGTGTGGGACAGTGCGTCACTTTATGGGGGAGTTACGCTAGTCCCAAAGCATTTTTTTGAATTGGCTCACGGAGCTTTGAGATATAACAGACGTTTTTGAATTCACATGTGATGACATTAAAAGTAGTTTTGTTTGAAACTCATTTAAATTAAAAGTTTTCTGGGGTACTAAATTGGTTGTCGAAGTTGTAGATCTCAGTTCAAAGACATTCTGTAGCTCCATAATGTATCATGTCTGCACTTGGCTCATTGCTGTGCGAACAATTGAACTCCAGATGGTAACTGTCCTCCTCGGTTATAATTTTCATTACACTTAATTTGCGAACAGGGCAATTAACCACGTGCAATCTCAATGCATTGTAAGATTCGTGCTAGTTGACCTCTGATGACATCAGAAAATTGCTTTGTTTGAAGCGCGTTCAACCGTACTCTTTTCTGTGATGGTCAATTTCAAGGATTGTTCTTTAGCTGTCAAAATTGTCGATTTCAGTTTTTTTCGAGTGACTGTAGCAGCTTGAATCCCAACATGCATCAGGACTGCACTTGGCCAATTAAGATGTGAAAGAAATCTTGTTTGCTTTAAAAATGAACAGTATGAGGTCATTCAGGATCAATAGTACAATATAATATGCAGGAAAATTATGACCAAAGGTCATTAATAATTTGATACATCACGATTCTCGATGTATACCGTTTCCATTCGAAATACTGCAACGAGGACTTGTTTTGCACATTCCGAGCTCGAAGCCAAGTAAAGTAGCACACACACACAGGTTATGGTCGATTCTTGGAATCAACTTCAAACTATTCATAGAAGTTTGTGATTTTCTAATTCTTTCAGTTGGATAATAAGTCTCAAGTTGTCCAATCTCGCTCTTCTGAGATATCGTCCCAGAAACGGCAAGAAGCGAAAATGGAACTGCCAATGCCTCCAACTAACCACCACCACGATCTCATTCGCCTAAAGCACGAACATAACAAAACGCATCAATATCTCAAAAGCCTTGGAGGAAATGTAAGTCGGTGTGGCATAGCGGTTAGTCTGTGTGGCTGCCAGTCAGACGTACTGGGTTCTACTCCCGGTCCAGCCGATGCATCTATTCGTAATGATGTTTTCCTGGTTTTGATTGCCGATGACCTCAATGGAGACACAACCATTGGCTTAATGAGCTACCCTCGTTTTAAATAAAGTGAAATTTACATTTACAAGTGGAATAACCGCGAAATGAGCAGCGAAGCGGGTTGAAGGATGTTGAGTCTTGCATTTACTGACAGATAAATGGATATTTCTTCGGCTATATGATCCTTTCCTATATGCAGAACTGCGGGAAACCATTGCAACGAATGAAATAGGACACGCCATAAGAAATAATGTGTGTAAAATGGGAATTCTTGGGAAATGCTGAGCAATAAGATAGGACCTATATTATTTTAATCTGAAGAAGTCTTGTAGCTGAGTTGCTCAAGCCAACGGTGCTGGCCTCCAAAATTGAGGAATGATGTTGATCGCTTCCATGTGATAATTGCAATATCTGAACCAATTAACTAATCAAGAACAGTGTACTTAAACTATAATATGAATGTACCGAGTATACAAATTATAATTAGAATATATTCAAAGAAAACTAAACATTAAAATATCTAAGTTATTAAATCAATGAAATAAAACATAATTATTCTAACGGTTCACCTATAGAATTACAGAAATGATCTTTGCAAATGTTTTGTTGTATTGCTTGGCTTATACAGTTCTACACTCAGAATTTAGCCCTTGTAATTTTCTCTCTCTTCGTTCCTTTTCGTTCGCTCTTTTTTCGTTTCGTGAGCCCCATTTTAGGAACCTGCACTATTTTCTCCATCTAGGTGCGACGCAAGGAGAACATCGAAGAGAAAGATTCGAGGGATATCTTGCGTCGGTTGTACGCTGAAAACTTGGGATTACACGAGAAATTAAGAGAAAGTGATCACGTCCTGAAAGATAAAGACATGTCGTACCAAGACCTTCTCCAAAATAGATTGCGACTAGAGAAGCTTGTGAGCCGGCTGCAGACAAGACTATCGAAAGAAGAAAAGCACGATTCTTCGGGAGGTTCGGCGCGAAAACACGAGGATAGGAACATGCAACGAAAGATAGCCAAATTAAAGCGACAGTCAAAATCTTTCGCTGAAGTCGAGGATGACATTGTTTGATAGGCCAGAGGTTTATCACTTTCAACTAGTGTATAGATGTCCAATTTTAAAGCGCTGGAATTCGCTGAGGACTTTTTAAAAACATTTTAGATTTAAGTAAATAGAACTCTTCTAGCACCGATATTTTGGACCAAACGTTTCTACAAATGAATTGGAAGCACGGATGATAAATTGTCTAGCAAATTCATATTGTGCCATCTGCTAAACACAACCTAATCCATAGTTCATCCACAAAAGCAAGACTGAGAAATAACAACTAGTTTTCACTGAAAACTACTTGTTACTTCTTTCTACAATTCAGCAAGCGCATTTGATTGAGCAGCGTGTTGTGATCTGAAACTTAGAAATAAGTAATCTCAAGCTCCTTTCATTTTTACCCGAACTAGTTTCGTTAGTTATCGGTTACCTGAAAAATATCATCCATTCTTAAAAAAAAGTAATCTTAAATTAAAACGAAACCATGAAGTCCTTATATTCCGCATCATCATCATCAATTATCATCAATCATTATCATATGTACGTATCTGTATTTGAAATATCAATTCAAACAGAATACACGTATAGAAGGCACAAGTGCACTTATACTACGCGGTTAAATTAGTAAATAAGTAAATTAATTCCATAAGCTTTTTGATAATGTTGATTTAAACAAAGTGAATGATGATGCATCAAAATCTCTTGCGAAAGTAAGTTCCACTTTCGAACTACGCGGTTGAAGTAAAAATAAAGTCGTGCATTCATCATCATCATTTATTCTGTAAAACCGATAAGCTAATACAAGCAATTTCATGGAGCATAATGTAGCTAAGATACTTTTTTTCACATGATGCAGCCGCAGCAAGAAATTGGGCATTGAAAGATAAGATAAAGAGATAACCAAGGTAACTAGCCCAGCCCTGCAAAATCGCTTAGCTACAAGCCAGCCAAGGGGTAAGCACTGAAAAGATCAAACAACGGATCAACGCAACGCGAATTCAAGAATTCCAATAACAAATGAATGGGTAGCTTACTTTATTAACGAATCTACAGCACGCTACTGAAGACAAATAAGCACAAAGACAGCAAGTTCTTACAATCGCTATTGTTTTATCTAAGCTCAGCAATCTCGTCATCCTTCCATTGTGTCATCCGTTGTTTGTATAACTGTCTCGACGATATCGAATTTTTGGACTTTCTCAGACAATACAGCTGCAACATATAACGATAATGAATAATCAGGTCTACCATCATTTAGTAATGTATAACTTGAAATCATATCGTAAATGTAGTAAGTACATTCCTCATTATTCTAGATTCTGTTTCCTCCTCTTTGAAGTTGCTTGTGGATATCGAAGACAACCCTATTGCCTTTTTCTGCTACTGCATGTCTTTATAACTTGATTAATAGCGTGTATGCTATCAAGGTAAACAGGACCGCGTGGTATGCACAAGGAAGGAAGATACTTGAAGTCAGTATAGTCAGAGATGAGCCGAGGACGTTGTTGCAGTCTTGCTATCTTGCTCGTGTGACAACAGGCAAGGCGTGAAATCTGAGCCTCATTGCTCATATCACGGGATTAACACATTTCGCAATACGATACATGACAATGTCTCAAAATGATTTACTATCGTTAAGATTTAAAAACTTGTGAGACTCAAGTCGAATCGAAGACCGAGCTATTTTGGAGGGCCCTGAGGGAGACAAGTGAAAGCTTGTCAGGATAGCCTCCCTAAATAAAGACGATGATAATGATGATGAATAATCGAACCTTCAAACTCAATTGAACCGTATCCCTGGATTAAATTAGATAGAAATAACTACTAAATTCATCAGTTCAGCATCACCACAAAGTATATCTGCAATGAGATCTTCCCAAAACTCAATCACGGTCTCGATTACAGATATGCAGTACTTTCAACCTACTGAATTCCATGATGGAGATTGCTCTCAAGGAGTTTCCCTTACTGACAACTATAACAGGGTATCTGTCATACAGACATGCTTGTTATTGAAGGCAAGGTTTAACAAAACCATTGCCACACATTTCTGTTTAGTGTCAACTACAGGCAGGATGATGCACGAATGCATAATATACCAGTCACACACATTACATGTTGTATGCAACTGAAGTAGTCGCAAAAGACGTTTACCAGTTGTTCCTTTCTTGTACTTGTATGACCTCTGCCGTTGTCCTTTCTTGTTAGCCTCATCATATGTCCTAAGGTACTTCGTGCCTTCCTTGGTGATAATGCACAAATCAATATTGCTTCCCGAACCCTTAAAAGATTTGAATATTTGTAATTAGCAAGAGGCTGCAGGGTATAAAGTAAAACAGACAGACATAACAGTAATATTAATGTAGACTAGCCAGTGCAATGAAAGTGTAGTATCACAGTTTACTGGAAATTTCGTATGTAAAGCAGTAAACACTCAATGGCATTGTGTCAAAAAGATCCTGTTTAAGAGAAGTATAACCTAGCAGTCTAAAACGTTCGCTATAGCAGGAGGATTGAGAATCAGCATCTAATTCATCTGTCTACAACGTATTGCTTAAAACATGTGGCAAATTAAAGAACAGCCAGATGACTCTCTATGGCAGTCAGGGTGTACAAGGAAGAAATACTAACATCCAGTTTCAACTGACAAAGCGAAGATTGGAAAGAAGACTTACTAGATCATTGAATATCCCAGCAGCAATTCCATCTCGTACAAGCTGTTTTGCTTCCTCCAACTACAGTCACGATAAGAACAAAAATTATTATTGGAGCCGATCACATAAAAAGTTAACATCAGTGGCTGCAAGTGGTAAATCATAGAAATACAATTACATTCAGTAGTAAAAATATAGTTGTGTTGATGATCGTGAATACAATGAGGCACAATACTTGAACCTGACTCAAAAAGCAACAAAGGCTTGCTCCATTGTTAAGCAAAAACCATACAGTGTAACCCCGTTAATATCACCTCGGTTAATATCACAACCCGCTTAATATCACTTCACTTTGAAAACCAAGATCTGTCAAAACCAACTATTTTAACCCGCTTAATATCACGACCCGCTTATTATCACGATTTTTGAGTGGAAAATCATAGTGATATTAACGAGGTTTCACTGTATTTCAATTATCAACCCCGTAAGTAATTTGTTGGCAGCTTAAGACAGGCATGGCGGTCACACCAGTCACCTGTTACCTCGAAGAAATAATAGCCTTTGCAATAATGTTAATTGCTAACATGTAATGTAGCACTATCTGTACATACAATTGAGAATAACCTCAGAAACGCAACATAAATTGAACCCATCATGGCAAATGAAAACGTGATTAAAAACAATCATAACACGAAAAATAGCACACAACAGAAACAAATTCTTACCTCCATGTCTGGTTTGAATCTGCTTTCAAACACAGCCATTGCTGCCAGTGAACCAGACCCTAAACACGAAGATTCACAACGGTAAGTCAATAAACAGTTGGATCGTTGACATCACCAAATATTTTTCAGAAACCAAATGTACTGTTTTTTTTTCAACAGAAATCGTGTCCGCTTTATCGGAAATTTCTTATTCTCATACATCAGGAGTTTCCTTGGACGTCCATCAGTGATCAGATACCAAGCCCAGGTTGCTCCCAGTTAACTTTTCGTACACGTCGAATTTTGAGCTTAACTTCATTACAACTAACGAAGTTACAATCAATCATTCATATTGTCAATTGTAACAATAGTAAACTACGTTCACGCTTAGAGAAGAGTAACTCACTACTCAGGAAAGAAGTAACTTTCGATTTGTTTGGAAATGTGTTTGGCGCAATAACAAGCAAAAGTGAATGGGTACTATTCGGTGTTTTGCTTGACCGTTCAAAAGAGTTGGTGTTGTTGGATTATACAAACAATTCAGACATTAATTCAATACTCTAACAGCTAAGTAGAACAACACTGTGAAATGCAGAAAGAGAATTGCTACCAAGGTTGTAGAAAGCATAAAAAGGCACTGTGTGGCAAAGTGTGTAACGTTGCAACTTAGTTTGACACATGTCGAACTGGAAATAGCTTTGTCAGAACATCTACTACTCCAATTCTCGAGTCCAGGTAAGACTAGCAAATGAACAGCAGCTTCAATTGAGAGCCAGAAGTTATTCCCTTTGCTATACAAGAGGAAGAAATAGGCTACACTACAAGTATATCTTAGGGAGAAGTAGCAATTTCTATACAACGAAGTACACCCAGTTGACTCAGATCAATTTGAGCTAACTCATAGTCAAGGTGTTGCCTTTTTAAGAAAACAGTCTGAAATCTCACATGCATGTTTTCTAGTGTAGTAGATAAATACCTCATTATCAAACTATTTTGACAAATCTAAAATATATTTGATGCTGATTAAATTATCAAGGATGAAACAAAGACATGGCAGCATAATAAAAAACAATGACAACAATCGAAATGCATCAGGGTCAGTTTGATGTAGCCTGTTCAATGCTTTTTTAACACTAGCTTGGATCTTACCCAGAGCTTCAAGTCCAGGAGCTCTATACAAAAAAGTTGGTTACAAAGATTGATCTACTACTTGTTCATACTAGGATTGATTGGCCAACGTATCAAGCTAGGTAAATCGCCACATCATCGGCACACTTTCACAAAAAGAATACAACGAAGGTGTGAACAGTTGCTCCATGACTTACCCATTGTCACAAATGGCAACTTTGCAGTGCTGCCATGTGGATGGATCATGTAAAGACTAGGCCCAGTTAAGTCAACGCCACCAAGCACCAAGGCGGCACTGACATGTCCTTGGTATCTGAAACGAAAGCACAAGCATAAGGTGTCTATAATATGGAGATCTGAAATAAACACTGTTACTTTACATGATACAAATCAAAGGCTTGCAGTTGTTGCATGGCTCCTGTACAGACAGTAGCTACATATATTCTGCTATGGTGCTTCTTAATACAATAAGAGATGCTGTTCGAATCATTATCATTCAAATCTATCTGCAATGGATTATTCCTTTGTGATTCAAATCTTGGCAAAGATTTAAAATAATTTGCTGAAACAAATTATTATTTTTTCAAATCAAAAGTTGCGGTTCATGCCTTGCAATACTTTGCTTTATCCTCTTTCAAACATGTCTACAAAAATGTTACTCCAAGGCATGCAAAAGGAGGTTCTCTTGCCTTGTTCTGCTACTACGTGTCTCAAAATGGATTACTACTGAAAAGATTAAACAGATTCTAGTCGAATCCAATCATGAACTGTCAATAATCAAACATCCAAATTCATTCGAACAGCATCAATATAAAACATCCAAAGATACTATAATCTTTTCCATAAAACTAGTTGCCTCAACAATTATCCCCACAAATTCCTGTTTTAGGTTTTCTAACACTTCACACAGAACAACATCATAGAGGCAAATCAAATAAATGCAAAATATCTAAGAGAACACTGAGAGTGCTGAAGAGAATCACGAGTAGCAATACACTAACTCTGTTTAACCGCTAATGATCGAACCGCTAATGCTAAACGCATTAACATTCTGTATTTTTTAATCGTCATTAGCTATATTCTGTCTTTTGATAAGCATTAAACTTTTTACGCATTTTTAATATTATTAAATAAATACGCCTACCTAGAAGTTGCCTTCACTAAACTAATTTCTAAAGCAACAGTAGACAATGTTGCAATCAATTCTAGGAAGAAGGAAGCAAGCTTAGCTATAAGCAATTTTCTATTGAAATATAACTTGTTTGTAAGTGCCTTACTATTTAACATTTCATCTGATCCTCAAGCAGCAAAATCACAACCAAAAATCAGAAAAACATTCCATGTACCTGTATAACATATTCTTGAGCAAAGTAGATGCACTAATGACCCTGGCCTAAAGAAAATTGAGGAAAAATCTAATGATAGACAGCGAAATTGGTGAATTGCAAATGACCAGCAATTTCCTACATTTCACCTCTGCCGAACAACACATTACATTCATCATTAATTACAACAAAGAATTATGCCCTTGGTAACTTTGATAGTAAAACGCTATGTATTTTGCAGCATAACATTTCCTGCAATTGATTACTTCCTTAACACCTGCGAGGCCCAGCCCGTAAACTTACGGGATAGCGGAGTGTCTGTTCGTAGGCCCATCCCGTAAATTTACAGGATTGCAACGTCACAACATTTTGGCCGTTTCTCTAAGCTTTAGAGACTAGACCTTGGTAGCTATGATGGTGCATTTAAACTAATAGGAATTGAGCTTTATTATAGAAATTATGCGTCCCTTCTACCAAATTTTGCTTGCAGAATATCTTGCAGCCTAAATGCTATACATTCATTTTCAAGCCCACTTTCCTGGACAGGCTTCATAACTTTCATAAGTCATATGTTTGTTGTCTGCTTTAGGATGTTGTCTTGTCTGCTGACTTTGCATGCAATATGCCTGCTGGAGACTCTGTTGCAAGCTTGTATGATGACAAAATATCGTACAGAAATAACTTCAAGGCAGGGCTCTGAACCTTGTTCCATATCCTTCAAACGGTCAACAAACACTTTCCGACTGGTAGAGTCACGGTGGGAAACATTGGACATTTTTTATATCATTCTGCAAACAGGTGGCTAATCTATGAGTGTGACAATGTTGGAAGTGTAAAGTCAATATTTAGTGGTCCAAAGAAGTTGAAAGAACTTGTGGGTCATTCCATGCCAAAACGCACAAAATTGCAACTGACCCTCGCAGATTTTGATCAAACTTTGTAGGCTTATAGACAAGGTCAAGAAACCTACTCTTGTGCAATATTAATGAAAAAGGTGGTAAAACACGCGAAATATCGAGCACTCAACTTTCGCGCCATTTTCATTCAGGCGGTCGACCAAAACACATTTTGCTTGATAACTTTGGCCACACGTTCACCAAAATAGTCATTCAAGTTGAAATTGAAAGCTCTTTTTCCGCTGTTTCGATCAAC
>OFHS01003135.1:0-18043 GCA_900245855.1 Calvadosia cruxmelitensis | reverse complement strand
CCGTTACTTTTAACGGCTGTAACTTGTAATTGTAATTCGTTACAAATAAAAAGTAATCTATACAGCACTGGTTTGTAGTTGGTTTGTGAATGGTTGTCAGTCATCTTTTGTCGTATATTCTTTTGTTCTGCCTTTCCAATGTTTCATGCAGTCAGCCATTATTGCTACATATACTGTCTCTTTTCACTTTTAATACTTAGATAGATAGATAGATTTATTTTGATCACATTAACTGTAAACAACATACAAGAGAGAAAATTAATTAAGTACAAAGTAAATAGTGAATACAGTACATGATCAAGGTCATCCCGTAAGCAAAATTAGCTTGTTTATTTGGGAGACCATAAATTTACAACAAAATAGTGAACAGTATGATTTTATTGAATAGAGCATATTAAGAATATTTGCGTGATAAATGTAAGAATAAAGTAATAAAGATAATAATCAAAAACAGAAACTAATGAAAATAAAAAAGGGAAGAAAACAAACAGCAACAAAAATAGAAGGAAGTGGAAAGAAGACTTCAGACAGAAAAAGTCAGTTGCAACTGTAGCAGTTTTTAACTGTACAAATGTCATAGTAACCTTCAATGAACATAATTTTCAAGTATTTAAGGAAAAGTTTAGTAGGAACATTGACATTGCAGGTGAGACGTTTTGGCAAATGGTATAGCAAAAATGTTTTCCTGCCTTCGGTGATGTCGCTGATATTTGAAAATCTTCTTAATAGATAAACTGATGTACAGTGGTCGCCGCTTACTAAAACCATGTTCCGACAAGGTCACTCTGGTTTTCTTAAGCCAAGCTAATGAATGACGTCACTTTTATTGCAATGACATCTTTTTAATGTTCACCACAGTAATAACAGTGACAAGACACAGCAAAAAGCTGTAACAAAATCTTGACATAACAACTGCGTCAGCAATTTGAGCTCAGCATCAAGCTTGTGAAGTAACAATTGCGCACACAATTATGTAAGTAATGAAACCAGTTAGTCAAAATAATCAGAATTCGTAGATTGCATGACGTTTTAAGAGGTTTGTGGACTACAGTATTATTCAGCTGCGAAAACAGATCCGAATCAACACTGAGACCAGTTTGTTGTCTGAGCTGGTTTGATTAAACTCATCACCATAGATAAGTTGTTTTGGCATTGGTGCTTGGTTTGGTGGGAGCTGCGTACAAGCGAATAGCAGGAATTGGTTTGGTGGGGTTGCTTCCCCGCAAATGGCAGTAGTCGAGATAGCAGACCTGTACGGGGCTTTGGTCTTATCATACAGGGTTTTACCAAGGAAAAGCATACAGAGAAAACATGGACCATCTGCGATTGGTTTCATTATATGGCGAGTTTTATTAAGTGGCGACCACTTTATTAAAAATGCGACCTGTCATCATATTTGATTAGCATGACGAAGAAATAACTGACAACCATTCATCAACCAACTACAAACCCACAATCATCTGAGCACTTGATGACACTGTCACACGACAGAATTAATAAATTCATAGGACAAGTTTGCTGGGCGCTTTACTGATTGCCTTGACAACAAATATAATTCTATAGATATTCAAAGAGGATCACATTTACCAGTTGACAGAAATTCCTGCTGAAAACTTTTAGTTGCAATTCATACTATAATACTTATTGTTATTAGAAAATTGAGAATAGTACTAAATAATATAATAATTCATGACCTTCCTACATGTAGTAAGGTCATGCATATTTGATTTCATATTTGATTTGATTTAGCAAACAATCTAATTAATTATTATGTATCTGAATGTTTGGAGTATTGACTGTGTTTACTATTAATGTTGTTTTTGTATTATTTGATTTATTAGCACAAAGTACAGTGGACTTCTCACAGTTGCTTTAATTGGTTGTCTAATTGGATACGACTTCTGGAATCAAATGGATGACCTCATAATACCAGGAGTAAGTCACGGCCCCTTAGGTACATGTCATCTATTCGTCATATGTCTTTAATTATGCTATAGTACCTATCGCATAAACAACATCTGTTATGAGTACTACAGTATTCTGACTGTTTGGTCCAACTTAATGTAGAATATCTGAAACTTCGACAAGTTAAGTTTTATTTGCATAATTATGGTTTATAAAATTGTAAGCAATCTTGTTAATCTACCAATGAATGATTTATTTATGCATGAAGTTAGCAAGTATACCATGTGTGGTATACTTTCTTACGGTGGCCCACAACTGCCACGACATCATTTTCAGGAAACATCGCGCAACATTTCGCAGGGCAACGATTTATCGAAACATTGCAACAAGAGTTTGCGGAAATGCAGAGAAACATTTCGCGCGGCAACATTTGTTGAAACACTGCAACAACAGTTTGTGGAAACACATCGCAACATTAAGCTGCCGACGAAAGTTCATCTCACGATGGAAGTATAGGTAAGCCGATTAGCAATCGGCCACTGGATGCCAATCTCCATTCCTAAGTCACCGATGTTGACCCCGATCGCATTGAAAGCGTTATCCCAGGATGCATGCTGAGCTCTGCCTTTTTATTCTGCTTAACAGGTGCTATCAGAAATTCAGCTGTATCCGTTTGTGCTGTACACTGTACAGTATACTGCTCACAAGAAATCGATACTTTTTTCTGCAATATAATATCAGTTGCTTCGTCTTTGTCGATTCAAGCCCAGTGGTAGCGACAATGGGGCATTTGGGCTAAACAACTAAATCAACTAGACCTAATATGCAGTACAAGTCTGAGAATTTTGGTTTGATTTATAAACCATAATATTATCATTATTGTAGTACAAGTATGTAAGTTAACTAGAAACTAGCTTATTCAAAGACGTTAGCCAAGCATGATCTTGAACAGCAGTTACTAAGTTGGACTGGATTAGTTGAGGTTGTTAAAGCAGAGTTAAGCAGAATAAAATGGCAGAGTCCAGCATGCGTCCTGGGACAACGCTTTCATTTCGATCGGGGTCAACGTCGGTGACTTTTAGGAATGGAGGTTGGCATCCAGTAGCCGATTGCTAATCGGCCTACCAATACTTCCGTCATGAGATGAACTTCCGTCGGCAGCTTAATGTTGCGATGTGTTTCCACAAACTGTTGCTGCAGTGTTTCATCAAAATGTTGCCGTGCGAAATGTTTCTCTGCGTTTCCGCAAACTGTTGTTGTAATGTTTCGATAAGTCGTTGCCTTGCGAAATGTTGCGCGATGTTTCCTGAAATTGATGTTGTGGCAATTGTGGGCCACCGTTCTTTCTGGTATAACATGGCAGTTCGTGCCTTAATTTTATTAAGAACTTCTTTTGCTCCCGTGTGATCCCATGGTGGAACGATATGCCTTATAATGCTGTCACTGCGCCATCAGTGTCTTGTTTCAAGTGTCATGTAGTGAAAATAAATCTATTAAAATATTGTAAACTGTGGTAGTTATATTTATATCCTGTCTTTGTCTTTCGTATTAAATTTAAGGAAAATATATCAAATATGTGTATGAACTTTAATGTTCATTGAGCTCTGTTGATTTGTGACGAAACGAGTTCAGAGCTGTTCAGGAATTGTGTTGTATAATTGGAAAAGAACAACTCAAGATAGGCATGCTAGTAAAGTGTCCTTTAGAGAAATGATTGTGGTTCAATTTATTGTATTCTTCAGTGCAACCCTTCTACATACCAGTAATGTATTTTTGTTAAGTGTAGTGAGTTTATCAATGTGCAACTGTGATGTTGGCTCCATGTAGAAAAGCATATCAATGGTTATTGGATAGACTCAAACTCAAATGCAGCACATACTAATATGGAAATAGTACACAGAAAGTTTGGTATGCGTTGGGAATCACTTTGATTATTTATTGTTTGACCTTTCTCACGAAATTCAAAGTACTTTTGTTCCCTACATTTTGTTTTCTCGTTTGCCTTCAACTTATAATTATAGTAATATATTTAATATTTGTAAGGGCTGAAACTATAAATATGCTAAAGCACTAGCTAACAAAATCTTGAACAGCTTTTTTACAGTAAAGTGGCAAATGCAATCGAGAAGTATAAATGTTATAAAAAGTTAATATCTACAGCTACCTAAAAAGTCTAAATTCCATCTGACTTACCTGAATGAGGAAAGCATTTATGCTTTGGCGAGCCAAGAGATATTGTTTTCATAAACAGGAAATTGGTAGCATGACATGCTGTGAGAATTGTGCTATGGAGACAAGCCAGTTTTAGTTTTTTTAATAACAATGCTGGTTTTGGACTGATTCCAAATTGCGTCATCGTGTCAATTTCTATGAAAAAACTTACTTTGCCTTTGAGAGCTTCGATTCCCTCTTTGATTGGAATCTAGTCTAGTTACCTTTCACAGTTTCACTAGAAGATGAACAAGGCATTTAAGATTGAAGGGCAAAGCCGTCTTCTTTGTCTGTAGAAATCGTGACGATGACGTAATTTGGAAACAATGCTATATATATTTGTCATTAGCTGCATGACCAGTTTTGGATCTAATATGCTGCTGATTTTAATTATCAGGGACTCAATTGTGCATAGTGAATGTATTCGGGTAGCTAGCATTACTAGCATTCTCACTTGTTCTATGTGATGAATTTCATTTTCTTTTTAGAAAGAACTCATTCAGCAATTTGCAGCAAAAGTGGTCGCCCTGATTGTCATGCCATCCCTCCTCTATCTGCTACAGTTTTACATTCTGTTTGCTGTTTTGTACAAAAGCGGTCCAAATGACGACATGATGTCCAGTGCATTTCAACATACACTCGTGGTAAGGTTTACTTTTTCAAATTGTATCCTTGTATTTAAAAAGACAGTCTGAGCTTTTCACAGGGTTTCTAATTCTTTTTAAACTCAGATGCTTTTCAAACATTGTTCGCATGGTGTTTGTTATTTAATACTACAATCAAACCTATATTAACGGCCACCTCTTTAGAGCAGCCACCTTTGTATAAAGGCCACTATTGATAACCCCCAAGTGATACTTTTTATAGAAATCAACCTGAACAGAAAGGCCACCTGTCTATCAAAGTCATTTTCCTCAGGTCCCAAAGGTGACCATTATAGACAAATTTTTACCGTAGCTGATCCGAACTGCTACACTGCTTCCGCCAGCACCATAGGCTATGCGCTCTTTCTCAGCTCCCAAGAGACTGAAAGCGATTCCATTCTAACTGTTTGAGCACAGCAGTTTTCCGAGGCAAGCACAGCAAATTCGAGGTGCACATTGCACTGCAATAGTTAATTCAAGCTTTTAGAAAGCATAATTCGGCTGCAAAGCAGCCTTTTCTCAATTTGCCCGTTCTTCGCCAAATTGCGCTCTTCAACTTTGACCTGGTTTGTCACTGGTCAATGGTTTTCGAAAACCATGTACAACTAGAGCCTTGTTGTTTCCCAGTGGTCAGAAGATCCATACTTGAGTAGCAGATGCTGGGTTTTGAACTGACATACATAAATAGGAAAATACAGCCATCTGTGAAATATCGACATAGGTGGATTTGAGCTGATGCTTCCCATTTCACATCGTTTTCCCCGTTTTTCTCTCTCATGTTTTTGTATTCATAGTGATTGATTGATTGATTGATTGATTGATTGATTGATTGATTGATTGATTGTAGTATATTTCAGACATAGAAACAAATCTTTACAATAATGTGTTACAGTGGCTATGTTATACAGTTGTGTTATAGTGTACATAAATTTTTGTTTGTTTCTTGATGTCATTGTTTATTACTTAAACATAATTACAGTCATACTATCTAACTAAATCCCAAACTTGCTTTTGACAAAATCGTGTTGTGTTATAAGTATGGAATTGTTAACTCAATCTTTTGTTATATATATTACATGGCTTTTCGGCATAAATGCTTTATTTTGATTTGAGAAAGTAGTCGTATATGAGGCCATAAAGTTTGGTCAATGTTGCTTGATGTTCCAACATTCCCTTAGTCAAGATACAGGAAGTTGAAAAAGTACAGTCAAATTAGATGATTGTGTTACGATCAGAAACGTTGTGTGCCATGCAATTATTGCCAGTCTATGTAGTGATTTGTTCAATGCATAATATAATTTCTGTATTGGACTTTAAGGACTACCGAAACTATTTGTTAACTACTGGTGACTTTTGTAAACAGGTTAATGTCTAGAAGACCTTTCCTAAGACTTTTTCAATGGTGATCACTATCAGCTGTTCCATAAAGCTTGCGCATTTGACTGTATGCCCAATATAGCCAGTTCTTGTCAAAGACTCACACTATCAGATGTGCCATATATATTACTTGATTTCTTCTTCTAACCTTTAAGTTATGTATCTGTCAAACAAAAGGAGACACTATAGTGATTTGACTCTTTTTGCTTTTATTTCCAGGGTGGTTTGTCAACCATCACAAGAAACCAAGCCAGAGGTAGCACTTCCCATGTTGATATCTGCATTGTCAATCATGATGATTAACTAATGAACTGCAGCAAGCAGCTGCCACTATGAATCTCTGTCCACTTTAAAGGTTTTGACAATGTGAAAAACATGTAAAATTTCAAACACCATGTGAAAAACTGTAGATTTGGAAAATAGAACAAAAAACTACAAAAAACTACCGGTATGTGAAAAGGGCAATTTTACACAGTTTTTACAATACTTTTATATGATTTTCACCTGAATTTTACATGGCTCTAGTTCATAGTGTGCTAAATATCTTTAGTTTTTAACACCGTGGATTTCCTAATTTCCTTGTTATATTTTGTCGTTATTATGTCAGTTTGTTTTATGGCAATGGATTGTCACCGGTGGTTAGGTTGATCATCAGAGATTAATTGATGTAAGGCGTAATCCAAGGATTCAACACTGAAATGTTAACAGATGTTCTATAGTGATGTTATCATTGATCACTTTTGGTTGACAACCCATTGTTATAAGATAGAGAATGATGTGTCGTTTAACAGCAATAGAAAGTTTGGAATATATAAGCACAAAGCAGACAATACGTTGAAAATGGAAATGTTTTTATACCTGTATTAGTAGGCAATTGGAATCGTTGGGGCATCTAGCCCTTAGATCTGGTGATGTTTTGTTGATGTTCATTTTGATTTCCCTACACAGATGTCTCCTATGGATCTCAAATTACACTACGCAGTGACAAGGTTGGTCAACAGTGCTGGCTTCACTCACACGACCATCTTTACCCTGTCAAATATCCAGATGGCAGAGGAAGCAGTGCTCAACAACAAGTCACATGTTATGCCTTCAAAGATGTCAATAATTGGTGGATCGTTAAACATCCTGAAAGGTGAGGGACTATTATTTTGCCGTAGAAGAAATTGAGAATAGAATGTCTAATCTTGTTAGAGTACTCAAAAAGGCAGATTTCACAAAATATGCCCAGACAAGAATCTGAGGCACACTTCGACCCAGGCTAGCCCCGTTGCTAGCATTCGCGTTGCGCTCTTGGTCTGTCCTTTATTTACGCATAGATATTATTTAGCTTCATTTAAAATTTGCGACGGCATTTGGCTCCATAGTCAAGCTTTTTGTACTTTTACTTGTTTCATTTCAGTGAAGACCTGTTTGTCAGGTATCCCCCTAAGCCTGTTCGCAATGGGGATATCGTCCATCTTGTTCACGGGACAACTGGACGTGGCTTAAACAGGTGTGTTGATTGAAAATGGCCGTAGTCATACTTGCTTGTTTGTTTTGTGATTGATAATTTCAGTACAGATTTTCTTGAGGTATTCCATTTCATCAAATGTTGAGGGATTGTATCTTTGCTCATGATCACATCTTCCAAGTTTTATACTTTATGGGGCTAATCCCTTTCTGCTAATGTGAGAGTGCTACGTTGAGATAAAATGATCACATTGCAATATTATTTTGTAACAATTATTCTGCTGCTATTTAATCTAATCAGAAGCTAAACATGTAAACTGTTTCATGGTACTCAGCTTGACTGCGATGCACCTAGCATGTCTGGTAGTGATAGCTTGTCAAAGAGATCTATTATCCTTCCATGCTGATAAAACTTTCACTATCGGACTTGATCTATTCTTATTATATTTCTTTTCTTGTTAGTCATGACGTGGCGGCGCCGTTGAACCCACAATTCATGGAGGTTGCCGGATACATCAATCATAATGTCTCGATGGACCCACAGCTAGGCTGGCGCTTGGAAATCGTTGATGCCCAACCAGGTGCCATTTGGAAAGCAATTGAATCAAGAGTTCGTTTCATTCATGTCAACACCTCGGCATCAATGAAGGTAACATAGATAATGCGTCATATTTATAAACTAGAAAAGCATGTGAAAACGAATGACAGATTGACGCAGTGCTTCTTGCTAAGCTTTGGTTGGTTGGTTATAGCATTGATATTCAGACAGAAACACGGTTATTGTCTGAAACAAATATAATCTTTACAGAAACTGCCCCATCAATTTTAAAAGTAAGTCAAGCACTACTAGAAGTGAAAGTCAGGCAGCTTATTGTTGTAGCTGCTGGTCCTTGTGACTATAAATATGTAGTAGAATATGGGCCATTTAATTGTATGGTGATACTGCATTATTTCACATTATTTATAATTTGAATTATATCAATCATTGTATTATGGTATTGCATTCAGAAAGCGCTGTATTTTATTGATTTGAATATTACAGGAAAAAAATAGAAAACGTAGTCTGACAGAATGGCCTATAATAAAATCACGAATAAATGATGACTTTTTTTTTATGACCTGTATTTATGGATCCAGGGAGCAGATGAAATTGACCCATTTTTACGTGATCATATAACCAGAAGTATGGCTGTGGATGATATTGCTTATGGACTTTCAACTGACTGTAATCAATGTTCCATTTGTCATCAAACCAAATACATGAAATAGCTATACAGTATAACTCGGTTAATATTACCTCAGATAATATCACTTCTCGGCTATTGTCACCGAAAGTGAAATTCCACTGTCCAGTCCATAAGCTTTACTCTTATTTTACTCGGTTAATATCACCTCGGTTTTTGTCACATCTTGGTTAATATCACGGATTTGGAACGTTTTTTCTTTCAACTAGCTTATTTTCACGCTTTCTGTGATTTGTTGCCTTGCTAAAACTTACAAGTGCCGCAATTGTTGTGACAGGAAACGTTAGATGGAGTGTTTACATTGTTTGCATCGTTGAGCGTTAAAGATTAGCAAATTTGACCTTGGGTTGCTTAAACATTCTGTATAATAACTCTGGTTGGATGGCAATGTAGAGTTTGCTGTTCGATGGCCCACTTTTTGTTATTGATGGAGCTGTTTCCACAAAACTAGGGGTCTGGGTACAAGACACAGTTATTGTCACGACTCAGATAATATCATGTTTACAATTTTCCCGATGGTGTGATTTTAACCAAGTTATACTATAACTCACAAATCACATTAACACGCACCTACTGTTGTAGACCAACTGGCCAAATCATATGTAGCAATGATTTGGGATTACTATTAGACTGTCCTTGTTTGGCTTGATCATCATAGCAATCAACTTGCTTCTTTTATAAAACTCTCTACTTTGTGACATCAATATGCTGTGTTTTGATGTGACACTACACAGTGGAGCATCTGCACAACTAGTTCTACTGCTTTTTAATTTTCTGATTGTGATGTCTGTTGAGATGTTCTGATTGCTTCTTGACATTTCCAGGTGACGGGGGGAACTCTTCCCGAATGGGGATTCAAACAGTTTGAGGTAGGCATGACAACCCTGCTGCTATGGTTACTACACTTGTAGTCATTGTGCAGCACATATAAATAGTGGCAAGTTACACTTGAATCTGCTTAACCAGACCACGTTCATAAACCGCGTTTTGTACTGTTATGACGTTGGACCAGTAAGCTGACATTGAGTGCTGGAGACAAATCTGTAAAGTCAGCCTGTCTATGCAGACATTGACTCCTGCAGATTCTGTGATCCTTGTGAAATTATCAGTGTTGTGACGTAGTTCTGCATTTTTGTTTGCAATGATAGGTGATGCCTTGTAAATGTAAATATCAAACTGTCAATGTCACTTTGTTCGAAGAGGGTAGCCAGTAAGCCAATGGCTGTCTCCCTTAAGGCTTTTGACAATTAAAACTGCAAAAGACATAACAACTACCTGTATATGCGTTGGCTAAGTTGGGCATCAAACCTGGGACACCTGACTGGCAGCAATACATACTTGCCGGTAGATCACACTGACATGCGTTTGTATACAGTCAACCTGTATTATCGGTCACCTCTATAGAGCAGCCACCTGTATGTAAAGGCCCTCTCTTCACAACCCCAAAATGACAGTTTCCATAGAAATCGATCTGGACAGTAAGGCCACCTGTCTATAAAGGTCATTCTCCTCAGGTCCCAAAGGTGACCATTAATGTTCCCAAACCTAGTCGGGTGATTCTGTTGAATAGGTTGAAGCGGCACTGTACAATGAAACCTGTCTATAACGGTCACATCTGGGACCTGAGAAAATGACCTTTATAGACAGGTGGCCTTTTTTCAGCTTGAGTTATATAGAAAGTGTCATTTGAAGGTTATAAAGAGTGGCCTTTATACACATGTGGTTGCTCTATAGAGGTGGCCGCTGATACAAGTTGACTGTAGTGTCATTGTTTTTTCATCCGTTTATTGAAAGGATTAAAGGGATTTATCATGATCGTTATTTATCACTTATGATTGAGATTTTTGTGTTTCAGGTTGCAGATGATCGCACAATGGGCACCTTGGAATCGATCTGGAATGTTGAAGAACATAACCAGAATATTACATATCGTATGTACAAGACTCAATTAATCCTTTTTCGCAATGCTTCTTCAGTGTCTCGTTGGGCTTAGATTATTTTGTATCTTGTGGATTTTGTTTTGCAATCTTGGATGGTGCATATTGAAAAGTGCTTGGCATCAAATTCAGATGCTGAATGGTAGCAAATTAGAAGCAATTGTGACTTAAAACAGTTACAAGTTAATTTTAGCTATTAGAAGAGGTAACTTTTTGAAGTAGCTTGTTAGGACACAAAAGCAACTACTATCTACAGTGAAACCTGTCTATAACAGTCACCTCTCTGGGACCTCAGAAAAACGACCTTTATAGACAGGTGGCCTTTCTGTCCATGTTGATTTCTATGCAAAGTGTCATTTTGGTGGTTATGGAGAGTGGCCTTTATACACACGTGGCTGCTCTATAGAGGCTGCCACTAATACAGGTTTGACTGTATTATCATTTATAAACCGAGGTGAAAATAAAAAACAAATAATTTGGTGCTAGAAATTTGGCATATCGATGAAACTATACGGTAATTATTTCACAGCAGTTGTGTTTTAACTGACCACCCACCTCAAGTGACCTGTCTGTGGTAGGCCGCACCAAGAATGTCTGGATATTGTTTTTCCTGAACTTTTTGACTCTTTTCTTGTTGCGACTCCTTTGACAGTGTACTCCTTATAAGGTAAGATTAGTTGGTTTACAGGTAGTATCAGCAAGTTGCTATAATTCTATTGCAAAGGAGTTGTCTATATTATTATATGTTGCCTTGCTTGTTTAGCGGAAGGTTTTGATCCAAATTCAATCGACTTTGAAGAACAGTCGAAGCAAGAAGAGTCAGTTTCCTCAATGTCATTCTTTCAGAAATTCTGGGAGTTACAGGTGAATTTCAAGTTTTGCACAATGAATTAGTGATCAATTACTTATCGTTACTTGGCAGGAAAGTAGCTTAGTTACAAAGGATGTGACGTAACTAGTTACTTGAAATGTTACTTTTCTAGTAACTTTACAAGCAACTAGTTACTTTGTGCAAAAAGTAACTTGTAAGTGTAACTAGTTACATTTTCCCAATATAATTGTAACTTTTACAAGTTACTTTCTGAAAATTAAGCTAAAAGTTAAGTTACTTTTCCAGTTTAAAATTCAATTTGGTTTATAACTTTTGAGCTTCTGCAACTTAATTTATAGCAAACAAAAATTATGTCTTTATCATTTTGAGCAACAACCAACATAAAATGACCTTTGCAACACTTGCTTAAATCTTTAAGTTTGGAAAAGTAACTTTGAAAGTAACTGTAACTAGTTGCTTCTTGTGGACAAGTAACTAGTCACTATAAAAAGTTACTTTTGAGGATGAGTAACTTTTACAAGTAACTAGTTACTTTCTTTACAATGTAACTGGAACTAGTTACTTTCAAAAAGTAACTGTCACAACCCTGTTAGTTACCGTTACAAGTTACTGGTAATTCTGACCGAAAAAAGTAACGAAGTTACTCTTCAAGTTACTATAATAAAAGTAACGATTACTTGTAATTTTGTTATTTGTAACGAAGTTATGCCCAGCCCTGTCAATTAGTTTGCCTGAACCTCAGTTTTGTTGGCTTAAGCCTCCTGACCTGGTTACATTTCTTTTCTATTTGTCAGATTCGCATGTTGAAGGCCAATAGTGATTTGCTGAAGGAACATGCCTTTGCGACTCGTCCATCTTCCTGGCCAGTGATGCGCGGTGGCATTGCGTATTGGATCCATAGTCAACAGAACGTAAGCCTAACTGAGACCTGTTTCTTTTGTCAAATCATAATAAGTAGTAGGCTGGCTGGTTTGTAAACTTGCTAAGCCATGTGGGAAGTAATTTATTGATCGGGTTTGCTCAATCATCGTTCCTGCATGACTCCGAGCCTCTTCCAACCGAGTTGATAGGCCACCCTACCCTTATCAGTCCTCTGTTCATGTTGTAATGGGTCACCATTGTTGTTATCTTATGCATGTTATTATAATATATAGATATAGATTAATTTTGAGATACAGTGAAACCTGTCTATAACGGTCACCTCTGGGACCTCAGAAAAATGACCTTTATAGACAGGTGGCCTTTCTGTCCAGGTTGATTTCTAAAGAAAGTATCATGTTGGGGTTATAGAGAGTGGCCTTTATACACAGGTGACTGCTCTATAGAGGTAGCCTAATACAGGTTTGACTGTATGCAATATTGCACTTTTATTGTCATTTTGACATGTAAAATGAGACATTGTTCCTATTTCTTTTCTAGCAACATCTCACCATAGTTTTATTTAACGAGTACAAGGCCGATACTGATCGCCTCATTAGACCAACCGTGCATGTCTTGCATATTATGATATTGACCAGCATTATAAATATTAATTTTTACATTTCATAATATACACTTCAAAAAATATTATTCCCATTTTAAGAACAAAAGTGCTCATTTCAAGGAATCTTGTTCTTAAATCTAGTAAACAAGTACTTGTCCACGCTCTAAGCCATAACTTACTAAGCCAAATATGAATATTGCTATCGTTCTTCAACCAATTAAGTCTTATCTTAAGAACATTGATACTTGAAATAAGAAAAATATTCTTGTCTAGAAACTATTTTTTGAGTGTAGTGGTACTCAAGGTCTATTAACCTGTGCACTGTTTTGATGTAAACTTAGACGGGTTGTAATAGACCAAAAATGATATCATCTTCGTCATCATTGCCGTGCTGGCTCTTTACAGGCTGTTGTCTTGTGGCTGCTGTAGACAGGTTGTAGATATTATTGTTTTTTATTTTAGCGGCAGATCTTCTGCATTGGCAATCCGCTTGTTTGGTGGGTTGGTGTGTTGGCCGTTCTCGCCTACTTGGCGATATTGGGGTTCTATGTTGTGCGACGCCAAAGAGCAGTTTACGATCTGAACCCACGTGAGTTTCATCTGGCTGTCAATTTGAAATATCATCTATGTTAACCAGGGTAACGCAGTAGGTCGTTCCAGGCTTCGTCGTTGGCTTTCCTTAATTACCACATGGTCAGATAACAATAAAAGAAAGGATTAGCCAAGTGCAGGCCAGTTTCATCTTGTAATTCAGGGTTTTAGTGCACCTGGTTTTGAAGTTATATGACCATCTGGACAATCAAAACAGAGGAAAGGATAAGAATGAGTACACCCTGAACAAATCTGCTCATTCCAAGAAGAAGAAAAAACTTTTCATAACATTCTAAGCTATCTTTGCATTTCAAACTCATTTTGACTTACTTTGTAAAGGTATAATTTCTGTTTTAAATGTAACCTAGAATAATTACTGTCATGCTCCGCATTCCAAACTGCTAGAACTTAGTACACGTGTGTCCCCACCAAGACTCCAAAACAAACGACGCAACGAACAGCCCATTGTTCAAACACAACGTAGTTTATTAAAGTGAAGTGAATATGGCGAATCTAAAGGTGAACTATATACAAAACAGATAAATGTAATGGAAACCAGAGAAGAGAATTAGGAAAGTAACTAATTGCAGACGATTGCTTGATACTTACTGATTATTTGAGCTCGCAGCTGTTAAAGCGATGCCTTGCTGTTGCTTGCTCACGACAAATCAACAGGATTAAATATTGGTTACGAATTGGTTAGATAATTGATTTGCATAATTAGGCTACGTAAGCTTATTGCGCGGAGTTTGCCTTGCGCAGCGTCACAATTACTGACTTTTGATGGGTATTTGTGTTTGATATTTTCAGTTCAATGGGATATGTTTGTATTGATTGGTCATCTTGTCGTTGGTGGTTACTTTCTTAATTATCTGCCATACTTCCCAATGGATCGCACACTGTTTATACATCATTATCTGCCTTCGTTACTCTTCAAAATCATCCTCATACCAATCATCACTGAACACGTTTACATGTTTATCAAATGGTGAGTGGACGATTGTGATCACGTGCTTTTGTGTGTTACCATGGAAATGAATATCTAATAGTGCAAATGGTGATGATTGGTCCTAATCCGCCATGCGCTGTCCCAATGCATTTCCGTATATAAGTGAGTTGACGTCTGCCACAGGTGAAGAGGCCAGAAAAACGCAATCAGTCGTACTCTTGTCAGTGATGGTCAATTTCAATCATTGTTCTTGGCTGTCAAAATTGTAGATTTCAGCTCAAAATCACGTGCACGAAAACACTTGCATCCCGTCATGCATTGGGACTGCGGTTGGTCCATTGTTGATCTTATTTTCGTAGTAAACCATCCAAGGTGCCAGCAAAGTATAACATGCCTAAATTATTCACGTACAGCTTCATCATGATGTTCAGTGATGATTTAAGATGCATGTAATCTATTGCATCGTGTATGAGGAGGTTTCTACTTAATCGCAAGACGTACTAGCGACGACATTGCGTTGAGAGAACGCCGTATTATTTTTGTCTGGTTGGTTGTAATCAATGAATGTGTTTCACCATTCTGGGTAAAAATTCAACAATTGCAATTTTTTAGTTACATGTTAACTTGCGATTGTGCATTTACAGGCTTTACGTTTCTTGTGCTTTTCATTACGTAATAGATTGTACAGCTAATATATTTATAGTTCGGATGACGAGATCCTGATGATCGTCAAAACATTTGACCAATTATGACAAACTGGCTATACATTTACAATTCAATATATGATAACGATCATCTGCTGGTAGACCACATTCCCGGCAGGAGCAACCTTTCTTTGGTTTGTTGAAGCCAAATCTCGTACACAGCTGGTGAAACCGTGAACAGACACAATGGTAAAGTAGTGTATGTTCGACTAGTGGGATTTTTCCAAGCAACTGGAACATCAGAATACCGATCATTTAAGGCAGCTTCACACGGTGCAATTTAGTTGCACGCAATGCAATCTATGAATAGCTGATTGGCTTTACTTATTAGTTGTACTATCAATGGAAATCGTAGAAGGTGCTAGCACAGTACTTAACTGATGTCAATTAACTACATACAGCTGCATCATGACTGTTAACGATGGTGTAAGATCAACATTGCATGCAATATATTGCATCTTGTGAAGCCTCTTTTAAAGGAGTGTCACTGTTTTGTCTGTTCGATATTTTGTCTGGTTGGTTGACCTTGGTGTTTGATGAATTTTACTTGCGTTTATTTCCAGGTACCTTCCTGAGCTGCGTCTGTTCTACGTCGGTTCAGTGGCCCTCTACTGTCTCCTAGTGTTGGCCGCGTTCCATCATTTCAGTCCGTTCACCTACGGCACATTGCTGGCCACATCGAAGGAGATCAATGCAAGAAAATGGCTATCAACGTGGAATTTCTTGATGCATCCAAACACATGAACTAATCCATATTATGGTGAAATTCCGCACATGATTGCCATATCCTACATTAGTAGTCGCATGACCTCACTCTAAATGCTAGAACATTAGAATACTATATGGCCACTAATAACTACTGCCAATAACGCGTGTTGACTTTTATATAGATTTATTATTATCTTTGAATGGTTGTCTTCTTTTCTTGTTACGTTTTTCTTTTTTTATCAAAATAATCTGATTATTAATATGAAAGTAATTACAGAGTAGAATTATGTTATATCCATAAATATAAGCAGCTAATCAAATAATCAAATATTTAATGTTAAATATAATAATAAATAATAAATAAATAGATAAATAAATCTAAGCATCTAATCAAATTAATAAAATTTTAAATATTTAATATAGTAATAAATGATAAATAAATAGATAATAAATCTAATAATAAATATTTAATAGTGTTATATTGGAGGCAACAAGTCATAATTATCATCTTTCAACGAAGCCACTGATAGGAAATTCTGATATCGTATACAGTATCATTTATAAATTCTAGCAATTATTAGATGATTGCTACTATATTGACATCGATACTGGTTGAGCTGTAAGAAAATAAGCAGACAATTATTTAACAGTGAGCTCTTCATAACGATGGTTTGCCCGCAGTGGCCAAGGTCATGCAGTTTCGTGAAAATCAACTCCTCCATTTCCTGGATGTATTGTGAAAATTATATAGTACACTGGACCCAAAAATCGACCGCTGTGTCTCAGAAATCATCAGTGTTTCTCTAGGAATACATTCCCTTTTAGGTATGAAATATATGTCCATCATACGGTATACAAGTCAATCATGTTACTTTCACTAATACGAATACAATTTCAGCTTAGATACAGTAATACATTTATTTAAGACTTTCCGAGACAGATTCTGGTCATAACTAGGCAGTAGAATCAAAGCCAAGTCGAACAAGGTCGATTTCATCGCAGTGGCAATGCAGCGTGGAAACTTCGAGAGCGTCCGCGGCACATTTGCCCAAGTTGAATAATATTACAAATAAGTGAATTTAATTTATATTTGCATTTTGTATCCCACTTAGGTTTTTTACAAGTTAAGTATGTGATGATTATATTCAACTTTAATAAAATAAACATTAACATAATAGAATTAGAATCAGAATTAGAGTTTTGCTTTATAAATCTACTTTGTCGAATCTGGTTTGATCATTCATCCTCGTCACTGCAAACTCATACCAATAAATTCAAATCCGACTTGGAAGTTACTGATCTATCGTGCAATTGCCAATTGTATTAGAAATAGTTTAGCCATTGTTAGAGCATGTAAATATTGTTGCCTGAATGGAAGTTGTAATTGGGGGATCAATCCGCCCGCTTTATTTTCCTATCCCATTTAGACAAATAAAATATATACTGTACTGTCTGTACATAAACACAACATAATAATCATTTCTTCATAGCTACTGTAAGGCATATGCAAGAACTTCTATTTTCTAGCTTTACATTTTTATCAAGGCAACTGACACATTTTGATTATTATTTGACTTTTTAACCAGCTTAATAATAATATCTTATTGATTAAGTGCAACTGGGAAATGACGATGATTCGCTCATAGAAATCGTCTTTTCAAAATTCTTCACTTGGTCCAGAGGTCTACTCCAGAGCATTAAAAGTTATCCGTCCAGTTTTCTTCCAACTGCTGGCAAGATGATGGTTTAAGGCGAAGATAAGGGCAGAGATATACCTTTGATGACGCCACGAAGTTTTGAAACGTACATATGTTACGACGAGTTTTCGGACATTTCGCAGATGCCGATGTATTATGGTGAACGCTTATTATTATTATTGCCTATCATGTTAATTTCCTATTGATTGCTGTTGTTCGATTATGTTAATTTAGTGCAATGTGTTCGTACGGTTTTCTGTTCGTAAGTTAGTTGTTTTTCGTTGGTTCAGAACGGACTAACTCAACTTC
>OFHS01003134.1:4906-18043 GCA_900245855.1 Calvadosia cruxmelitensis | reverse complement strand
TTTTCTTGATGTTGATTTCTTCAATCCGCGGTGACCGATGATAGAGACGAGCAGCAACGAATGACAATATCGCGGATCAATTTAACTCCCGACCCCATCTAAAACACCTGGGAAACGTTTTATTTATTTTCTGCGCAAGTAAGCAGCATTTTGCTGTAAATAGACCAATTTGTGTGTTTTGCAACCACCCTCGTATCTTGCTGAGAAAGCAAGGCAGTTTCGCTTACGCTGAGAAAGCAACCCACTTTCCAAGAACAATGGCTACTTTTTGACGTACATTGACGTTGACGATGACGTTGCATGACGTACATTGCAGCCACAAACATGGGTAATTCACAAGCTAATATCTTGCTTCCTTTTATGGCCCTCAGCACTTAAAGCCCGATAACACTTTATGATCTGGAGCCGTGTGAGGCCAATGTGAAAAATTGTGTGAAAAACTGTGTGAAACCATGCAGGAAGTGCTCTTTTCACATGTTTTTGCTCTGTTTTCTTATTCACATGGTTTTTCACATGACTTTTTACATGGTGTTTGTTGTTTCAAATTGTTTTATGGAGTGGGCTTCCCATTTCCCATGGCTTTCAAATGGTTTTCACATGTTTTTGGATTCATAGTAACAGACATTCATAGCGAATCTACGTGTCAGCTTTTGCAGGAAATTGAAGCCATGATGCCAGATTGTCAACTAGACCTATTAACGACTAGACCACACTGGAAGAACATCATTATTCTCTGTAACCAAATTGAAACCAAGATGGTAGATTAAGCACCTGGTTTAAAAGAAATTAATAAGTTCCTGTAGTAGATAAGTCATTGCGCAGATTTGGAGGACTGTGATATGATCCGATGTGGAATGTAAGTAAAGGAGATGTTATCTATCGGTTCGATTGTTATTGTTACTATTGCGTTGTTCCTTAGATCAGTGTTACCGATGTGCTGAAAGCCATGAAGGCGGTGCCAACTGGATTTCGAAATTCAACCCTTGGATCATTGCTGAAGGATGGTAAGGTTTGCAGCTATGAGAATAGAGTACAGTCAAACCTGTATTGGCGGCCACCTCTGAAGAGCACCCACCTGTGTATAAAGGCCACTCTTCATAATCCCAAAATGACACTTTCTATAGAAATCAACCTGTACAGAAAGGCCACCAATCTGTAAAGGTCATTTTCCTTAGGTTTCAGAGGTGACTGTTATAGACAAGTTTCACTGTACTGTCAAACCTGTATTAGCAGCCACCTGTGTATAAAAGCCACTCTTCATAACCCCATAATGATACTTTCTATAGAAATCAACCTGGACAGAAAGGCTACCAGTCTATGTAGGTCATTTTTCTCATGTCCCAAAGGTAACCATTCACTATGAACTGATACCATGTGAAATCCATGGGAAAATCATGGGAAAAACCATGTGAAAAGTGCCCTTTTCACATGGTTTTTCACACTGTTTTCTAATTCACACGTTTTTCACATGGTTTTCCACATGGTTTTTCACATGGTGTTTGAAATTTCACATGATTTTTCACTTGATGCTTCCCATTTCACATGGTTTTCACATGGTTTTCACATGGTTTTGGATTCATAGTGATTTTAGACAGGTTTCACTGTACAGTCAAACCTGTATTAGCAGCCACCTGTGTATAAAAGCCACTCTTCATAACCCCAAAACGACACTTTCTATAGAAATCAACCTGGACAAAAAGGCTACCTGTCTATATAGGTCATTTTGCTCAGGTCCCATAGGTAACAGTTGTAGACAGGTTTCACCGTATACTTAATTGAATTAAGGGAGCTTGCTGTTGCAATTCATGTGGAGTGGTCCTGTCTTTTTATTCACCAATAATTTATCCTGACACCTGAGGGATACCTGATAAGTCATTTACCTCTCTCATTCAGGACCCTCTTGCAGCTGACACGTCAATGATTGTTTTTGGCTTTCAAAATTGTGCATCACACCTCAAGCCATGTTCCTGAAAACGCCAGTATCTGGCGTGTACTTGGGTTGCCTTGGTTAATTGTCCTTCCAGTTTCATCATCAATATATAATTTATTCACTCTTTTTCATATTACAGATCAGCATCGGGCAAGTTATTGGGTTGTGCCAAAGTTAAGTACATCGAATATATCTTTCAAGGATCTATTCTGGGACCATGTTAACAAACGGGTAAGGCGTAACATCACGCCCAGTCTCCTTCCCTATTGTTATAATGCAATAATTATGAGGAATTGGGACATAGAAACAGGAATACTTGTAGCGATGCTCTCTGAGCTCTGGGTTTAACGCAAAAATAAGCAAAGACAGGACCAGTTTCGAGACAGGAAACACAGAGAATTTCTACAACAGTATTCTTCTCTAGCAGCACTGGTAACTCTGTTAGCTACTTACTTGTTTATTTTATGTGTAATTTTTCTTTGATTTGTGCTCCAGCGCAGCTGTTGTAGCTTGTTAAAATCAGCTCTTGTCTTTCTTGGTTAGCTTTCAAATAAGTTGCTGTCGGTATCATCATTGGTATTAAGCATTGAAGTGCTACCACACATCGTACCATGTGGTAACCTTTTTATTAAATGCTACATCAACTATTCCATCATTTAAATAAGCACAATTTATTTAGTTTCTGATTCAAGAGCTGTTCCTTTAGTGATGTTTATCTTTCTCAGCAAAGATATGAGTCGAATGATGTATAAAGTAAAACCAATCAAATAAAAGCAAACATTTGCTTTTAAGAAATTCTCTTTGCTCAATGTTAGAGTATGTTGTCATAATTTCATTATTGACCAAACCTGTGTGTAATTTCCCAACCACTGAGGTTATTAATCTTATTTTAAGTTATGCTTTGTGAAAATGACGCTTCTTACTTTGAAAATTGAATTAGTGTACATTTCTGCTTTGAGTGAAATCCCTGTCTGATTCATCAGTCGGCTAATGTCTGGCTGCAGAATGAAGAGAATGGTCTTCTTCCTTGTATTGATAAATTAACAAATGACATCAAGAAACAAATGCTACGTTGATCATGTCCTTACATATTGTAAATTTGCTGCCTGTAATAGCCTTATTCACCCTGTATTAATTTGTTTATATGTCAAAAATAAAACCCTATCTATCTATCTATCTATCAAATGCAACTTGCACAATGGGCTGCTACAGTTTGCACAGATTTTGCCTTATTTGAATTGTACATCCCATGAATAGCTGTAGGACTCCAGATAATGTGTTTGGAAACAATCTGCTTGAAGAAAATAACTGTTGGTCAATTGATGGCCCTTAGGAAGAATCCAGCAATCAGCAAGCTACTCATATGCATCTTCTTATGTGTCATGTGATGGTATAATCAGAATATTTCTTCATATTGTTGCAGTATGATGAATCTGTGGAGCAAAGCAAAGTTTATCAATTTTGTATTGTATTTCCAGCTCCGTCCCCGTCCCGTGAAGCTCATTCGGTCATTTTCGTTGTCAGGTGCAAGGATGATCCCAGTGCCAAGCCAAGGTATGCAACCGCTGTTCATATTTCAATAATATTGTTCCCCGGGTTGCTATTATTTGATCTATTTCACAGATTGTACTCATAAACACCTTTGCAATTGATTCTATATTGATGATTTTATTTCTATATTTCATCTATTTCAAATAAGAACCATGTGAATTTAAAAACAGAACAAAAGCCATTTGGAAACCGCCTTTTTCCAGACGGTTTTTCACAGCATTTTCACATGGATTTCAAACTGTTCCAGTTTGTTTCGTATTGATGTTATGTTACCTTTTTACTTACTGTAATTGTAGGTTTGGAGATTAAGAGTCGACATGCTCGAATTGCTCTTTGGAATGGAAGAGAGGTACATTCATTAGATCTCTTCATGTATTCATTGACGATCATTTTTTGTGTTTCCTTCTATTTTATATCCTGTCCAGTCAAACCTGTATTAGTGGCCACCTCTGTAGAGCAGCCACCTGTGTATAAAGGCCACTCTTCATAACCCCAAAATGACAATTTCTATAGAAATCAACCTGGGCAGAAGGTCACCTGTCTATAAAGGTCATTTTCCTCAGGCTTCAAAGGTGACCATTATAGACAGGTTTCACTTTACAGACTGTAGTGAGATCTATTGTAACACATGATTCATTTCTGATCTTTCGCACGCATGCGGAGTGACTTGTGAATTTAGCTTGACAGTGACAGTAGCTGTAGTTTGTTTTAGAAAACCAGTGGAAACAAGCCTTTTTGTTTGTTTGTTTGTTTGTTTGTTTGTTTGTTTGTTTGTTTGTTTGTTTGTTTGTTTGTTTGTTTGTTTGTTTGTTTGTTTGTTTGTTTGTTTCATCATATCAGTCATAAATTGTAAGGTATTATTACACATTAATAATACATAGATAATTAAATTGAAAGATACGACAGGGTCATTCTGTAAGCAGAGTTGCTTCCAATTTGTTCAATAAACAGACCAAGCTGGATACTCGTAGTTTCTGGAAGCTAAGGGATATGTGAAAAGACTAAGCCATTTTAATTAATGCATAAATCAGCAAACCGCCTTCATTATCAGCAACTAGAAGGGATTTGTGTGGCATGAGTTTGTTTGTGAATTGTACATTGACTACATTATCTGCATCTCTCGTTGTGTTTGTATGCTTCTCGTATGTTAAATGTACCGGTATGCTAATCTATTTATTTTCCACCATTGCTTCATATTTGTGAAATACTGTGCTCCCTTCAAAAGCAAATTGTTCAATACAAAAATTATTTTGGTCTCTTGCTGGGATAAAAACTACATGTGATGATGTCTTGCAATTTTTAGATTTTGAGCAATGTCCACACTGTTCGAGGAATACCAATTGAAAAGGAAGAGTTGACGTGGACATTCACTCCAAAGGTGACACTTTTTCATTTTGTATCAGGAATATAATCACTTCTTTGTTTATGTGAAAGATTATGATAGTAAAATTGATGGAACGAAATTTTTGGGATTTGAGAAAAAAATGCATTTAAAGTTGGTTAATTGAGTATGGCATTATTTTATGTGCATAAAAACCCCACACTTTACAACGTTTACCACTATGAAAAATAGTCTGTAGGCCCCTACCAAGAATCTTGGGCAAAGTTTTAAGAGTCTTGAACAGACAGCTAAGAATCTTGAGAGAAGTGGTCTTGCATCTTATTATCTTAGATAATAGAAAAGTTTGGCAGAAATCAATTTGTTCGTCTTACGTTGGTAATTTTCCTCACTTTACGATAAAATTAATATCTCCTTTGAATATTAAATTGTCCTGATTTGAGTGTAGTTTGTTATGCAATTATCCTAACGTAAAAACATTCCTGCAGAAATGCCACATTAAACTAGTGAAGTGTATCTGATTGTGCAATAGATTATGTGGAGTCATGCATTGCTACCTCGTTAATGATATCACGGGTTATAATAGTTGATTCGGACAGATCTTGGTTCTCAAACTGAAGTGATATTAAGCGGATAGTCACATTAGCCGAGGTGATGTTAACGAGTTACGCTGTATCACTACAATTGGAATTGTGTGAAATCCATTTGAAAGATTTGTAAAAACATTGTGAAAACCATATGAAAACAATCTGAAAAGTGCAGTTTTGTTCTTTTTGTTATTTGTATGTATGTATGTATGTATGTATGTATGTATGTATGTATGTATGTATGTATGTATGTATGTATGTATGTATTTGTATAATTCTGAAAAACAGCACAAACAACCGCATTACAAACAGAATGATTAAAGTATGGTATACAATGACAGATAAGAAACTAATTACATCAAGCAAATGTTATAAATTTCAAAGATTTTCGCTACAGATGTTATGTTGGAACTCTTTAACACTTTGAGAATGACGAGTAGAAAGGGACAGCGAATTGTAAGCATTTATTGCGCGAAGGGTAAAAGAAGACCGGTGGCGCTTCGTCCGACAGTTGGGAAACTCTAATCGACCTTGTGGCGTGAACGAAAAGATCATGCTACTGATCATACTATTTCACATGGTCTTGTGAATGGTACTTCTCATTTCAAATGATTTTTGCTCGTTTTGGGATTGATAGGGTATCAAGCTATGTAAAATTTTACTTCAAGAAAAATCGAGTTATTTGCACAAATAATATTTTAAAGTGGTCCTGAATTTGCTATACTCGTCTCAGTACTGTGGGACTTGTTCACATTTCACTGTGCTGCTTGTAACTGCTGCTTGTATCATCCTTTCAATGAAAATTCCCATCTTATCCAGGTGACTAGGATGGTACCTAGCCTTTATGATGGAGACTGTTTGGCAAGAATAGACTTAGCTGCAGCTGGACTTGGTATGACCTGTCATTATTGTAATGTGGATTTGCCTCTTAAGAAGACTGCCTTGGGATAAGTCGTTCTTATGTTTACGTGCCAGAGAGTGTGCGAAAAGTTTGCTTTAAATTTTTGTTAAGAATTCACATCCAATTATCATTAATGGGTACATAAGAGATAGAACTGGTTATACTAATGGTATTATTGCACGAAACGTTTTGTCTGGAATATCCAGGTTCAAATATATATGCAGTGAAACCTGTCTATAACGGTCAGCTTTGGGACCTGAGAAAAATGATCTTTATATAGACAGGTGGCCTTTCCGTGCAGGTTGATTCTATAGAAAGTGTCATTTTGGGATTGTGAAAAGTGGCCTTTATACACAGGTGGCTGCTCTATAGCTAATACAGGTTTGACTGTAATTTTGAGGTCTCAGAGTATGCAATAAGTTTCATGTCAGTGTGCATTTAGAAATTTGGCAGAGTAAGATGGAACTACCAAAACACAAACTTTGGATTCCAATTATTATTATATAGAAGAAATGAATAGTATAATTGGGTATAGGCCAACAATAGATGAGTCGCGATTGTGTTATGGCAATTGATTGTTCTTTTAAAGCAAATATTTGCTTCTATTGAGGCCTTTCAAAGGACTAAACATCGTTTTGCTATCTAAATCGCTGTCTTTCTCAAGCAAGAAGATAATGTTAGTTTACAAAGGAGAACTGCAAGAATAGGACATGGAACAAGGATTTGTAACATGAATTTTATAAACATTTTGTAAAGTAAAACGTTGTTAAATATCTATAAGGCTGTGTTTAAGTGATGGTTAATTTCTATTCTGTATCTGCCTGTCATGGTATTTATCATGCAAATATACCAAAAATATACATCAAATCAAAGACCTCTGTACGACGTCTGATGCATTGAATATTTATCTATTGTTCAGGTTGATTGATCGATGGTTAAAAATCCACCATTGGTTCAGCTCTGAATAAAATTCCCCAACGTTTGTAGATATTGGATTTGAGAAAAGTGACCTTTATAGACAGGTGGCCTTTCTGTCCAGGTTGATTTCTATAGAAAGTGTCGTTTTGGTGCTGTGAAGAGTGGCCTTTTTACGCAGATGGCTGCCCTATGGAGGTGGTCGCTATTACAGATTTGACTGCACTGCAAGCAATTGAGTCGATTGGACATGGCACAAAAAAAAAGCTATTGAGCCAGCATAATTCAGGTCTCCAAATTCAAAAGAACAAATACCTGTAAATTTTTATGAGAGCTAATTAATTAATTATTTTTCAATGTTGAACTATATTTTCAGCTGTGGATGTGTTTACTTTGATCAGTTCGGATCTGTAATAATTATTAAAGTCATTCGATGCGGCAGTCGCGTTTTATTGATGTGTGGCTGGTTTATAGCTTCAAGGTTTCTGAGAGCAATCCTCAGATCAGGGTTTAACTCTATTTTTGATAATTTTCTTCTCCGAGTCGAGCAAGCTACACTTATAAGTTGTGTTGTCAAGCATCAGAATATGTGTTGAACATGAGGCAGAGTAATTCTTTGGTTGTGATGTAATTATTACTAATTATTACTAATTTATTACTAATGACGACTTTTGAGTGTAGTATGTTGTAATTGAAATAATATGAAATGTTAACAATTCATTTTTTTCTTTTGTTCTCCAGCTCTTCTGTTTGAACTCAATTACTCATACACACGCTCCGTAAGTATGTATCTGTATTTGAAAGATAAATTCAAACAGAATACTTGTATAGAAGGCACAAGTGCACTTACACTACACGGTTTCTGTTTCTACAAGTACTTCTCTGTCTGTCATTGCACTGTGTTGCTTTGTCCTTTTCAAGTACATCAGTTGTGTTTTGTGTACATCCTTTTGTGACAGAAGTCATTTCGTTTAGTCTTCAGGGGACAAAGGGGAGACTAGCATTGGCTGGGCTTCATTGCCTTTATTTGAGAACAATGGCACACCTGTCCCTAACAAGTGAGTAATTGTTTGATCAATTTACAAAGTGCCAATCACACAATTGAATTTTCAAAGAACTACGAAAAAATTAATGAAATTAGACAAAACACTGTTGTGTCTAGAACTAGTCTCATCCGAAAGTTAGTCGATTAAACTATCAATTAAATTATCAATCACAGTGCTTATGGGATGACCTCGATCATGTGTTTTCTTTTTAGTATCAAATCTGTATCTCTGTATGTTTCTGGACATGATCAAATATATCTATCTATCTATCTATCTATCTATTAATCAACCGTAAATAAACTGAAAAAGACCTCAATTTAGGCAACATTGGTAGAGATTCAATGGAGAATTGTTTGCATTAGACAATCATTAATGTATTGTGTTTGTTCTGCTGATTTAAATCTGATGTCACTTGCTAGCAAATTTCATTGCCCAATTCAATTGTTCAATGTCCATTTTTTGTTTAAAATTACCTTATTACAGATAACCAGTTCACCAGAATGTTATAGCCAGAAGTTGACATTAGCAGACACCACTGCTTGTGAATTCCCTTTTGAAAACCATTTTCACATGTTTTTATTCTTTTCAAAGTTTCATGGTATTTCACATTGTTATTTGGAAAATACTTCCGATTTCACATAATTTTTACATGGTTTTCACACCTTGTTGGATTCACAGTGCATTGCTCTGATTTGATAGAAAATTGTTTGTGTTTCTGTCAAAAGCTGCTCTCAATGTTTGAGCTGAAGGAGTGAAAGAATCTGTACATGAAAATCATTTATAACAGACTGCAATAAGACAACCTAAGCTATTCTTCTTCAATTTGCGATTTTAGCACACTTAAACTACTTAAAACTGCATTCATGCATAAGCCGTGGTTTATTTTTCTAGAAATTCGATCTCTACACAATAATACGCGCTATGTAACTATGGCAAACACGACCAATTGACGAAACGCTTTGCTAATGCATATTGAAATGCAAGTGTTTTCAGGCATGTGGTATTGATCTGAAGCTAACAGTTTTTGAGAGTCAAAAATAATCCTTGAAATTTCCCATCATTGATGGGAGTATGGCTGATTGTTTTCAAACAAAGCAATTTTCTGACGTTTTCACCCGCGACAGAGGTCATCATCATCATCATCATCATCATCATCATCATCATCATCATCATCATCATCATTTATTGTGAAACCAGTAAGCCATTGGCTGTTTTTCATGTGGCACAGATATAATACAACAGGGGAAAGTTACATACTGTATAAGCATCTTTCAGGAAATGGATTTGAAAGTTGACAATATGCAGGAATTAATTAAAACAAAATAGTAATCCACAGAAATTTGACTGACACAACAAGAACAATGGATGACGTGTAAACGATGCAACAGAGGCCAATCATGACGAGCAGCGGACGAAGAACAGGACACGACGAGTGGACAACACAGCGACGAATGAAGACCACGGACTTGCACACGTTGACTTTATACTTTGACGATGCTTTGACAATGCGACACGAACAATAGACCACGTGTAAACGATGCAACAGAGACCAATCCCGACGAACAGCGGACGAAGAACAGGATATGGGGAGTGGACAACACCGACGAGTGGACAACACAGCGACGAGTGGTCAACTGATTTGTATACCGAAATGCAATGGCAGATTTGTAGCCATTCTGTCCAAAGGCTCCAGAAGAAATCGTTCAACCTTGCAGTACAAGAGGACTGAGAATTATCACTGCTACTTTGCTGCATTGCGCTTTGTTAACCAATGTAACCCTTACTGATTCTAACTTATGCTGTAGATCATTTTCATTATTTACTTTTGAGCTTAAGTCTATTGATTTACCGCGTATCAAAATTCTGTAAATGTTTTGACTCGGCTTTATGTATACGATGTGTACAATAATTACATGCCATATTCATGTTATTATTCCGTAACTCTTTATTAGATTGTCTTTGCATTATTTTTTGTTGAATGTAAATAATATTGAACAAACAAACAAACAAACAAATCCCATGACTCATACGAGGAAACTCAATGTGCTACTTCTTACACATATACCTAGCAGCATTATCTAGCTAAGATCCTGTAGTGCCATAATATCATCCGTCGGTGTGCGTATTGTGTGGCACACTGTGCCGTGTTATTGTCCCCCTGTGATCTGTAATATACAATCAAATCTGTTTTAGCAAGCACCTCTATAGAGCAGCCACATGTGTATAAAGGCCACTCTTTATATCTCCAAAATAACCCTTTCTATAGAATTCAACCTGGACGGAAAGGCCACCTGTCTAGAAAGGTCATTTTCATCAGGTCGCAAAGGTGACCACTATAGACAGGTTTCACTGTATGCGTTGTGAAAGACAGTCACTGATTGCATAGTCGTTGGTCGAGGTGGTCACTCACCATGTTGGTGATGTCTCTCTCCCTTCTGTCCCCGAACAGTGATGTCGCAGACACATTTACATTAATTAAGATTGTGCAAACATTAGTTAAGGGCTAAGGCTAATCAAATAAATCCTACACTTATCAATGAATAGAATTTTGTGAAAACCAACAATTGGCTTCCTAATGAGAACTGACTGTACAGTAATATAGCAATCCGCAAACAAACAGGATTTAAAAAAGTATGCAAACATTGTAGATTACAGCTATTCTAATTGCCCTTTCATCTAATGTTACTACTTTGTAACTAAATTCATAGTGATCTCTTTTTTCTTTTCTTTTCCAGGGTTTATGAGCTGAACCTCAATGGTGGTACACCATTTGAAAGAGGAGTTGAAGTGGATCCAACTATAGCGCTGGATGGTATCAAACAACACTTTTTATGATGCGTCTATTTTGGTGTAATTTTTGTATTGACAGTAATTTATACAAGAAACAATCTGTTGTGAGCTTGACTTAACGTAGCCTGCATGCGGATGAACTATTCTTTGTTTGCCAACTGCCAGTTTCAGAGTAATGTGTTGTGATTGGCTAGTTCTTCTGTCATTGCTGATTGGATGAAATTGGCAGTTGGCGAACAAGGAAACTTGAACAACTCTGCAGATAGACCGCACAACAAAAAATAGTTTTTATTAAGGCAGGCTTTTCTTAATGATGTGATTTGTATATTTATTGTCTTTATTGCCATCATCCATCATGTTGTAGCAAGATAGTTTGATATGGAGAAGACCAAAAACAGTAGTAGTTGCAACCTTGTTTCAATTGATTTCAATCTGCTAATGTTCATTTGTACAAAGGAGATCCAAAAAAGAAAACTAAAAATATGTGAACAAATTATAATAAATTTCACGGCAAACGTAAAATATGTTCTTTGCAGAACAAATGAGACAGCACCACTGAAGTTCTGCATACAACTTGTTGTTAATATTTACAATTGCCATCAATTGCAGCATCCTTTTGTGTTTCCAAATTACCATTCTTGTAATCACTATGAATCCAAAAGCATGTGAAAATCATGCAAAAGCCATGTGAAATAAGAAGCACCCTCCAAAACTCATGTGAAATATCATAATGTGAAATGTGAAGTCATGCATGTGCATTTGAAATAAGAACGAAAAACTATGTGAAAGGTGACCTTTCACACAGTTTCACATGATTTTTAAGCAGTTCCAGCCACAGTGGTTCCAGCATTATATGCTCTTGATTGTATCAAACATATACTATTTGATATCATTGATGGGATACTGCACAAACTTTGTCATTTCATTTGCATTAGAGAAGGCTGAGATGAGAAGTAAGATTTGTCGTTGGGAATAATAAGCAAGAAGTAGAGGTACAGTGAAACCTGTCTATAACGGTCACCTCTGGGACCTAAGAAAAATGGCCTTTATAGACAGGTGGCCTTTCTGTCTAGGTTGATTTCTATAGAAAGTGTCATTTTGGGATAATGAAGAATGGTCTTTATAAACAGATAGCTGCTCTATAGAGGTGACCGCTAATACAGGTTTGTCTGTAATCATTTCAATGATATTCATGAAGTTTAACGATATTGACATTACACCCTTGTAGTTGGCGGCAGATGCTGTGTTCACTACAAGCTAAAATCCTGCAAAATTAGAATGAACATAATTAGACTTTCGTTTCTAAACCTGGGAAAGATCAAATTACATAGAACATTCGGTTATACCGCAGAGATCTGAAGCAATAACTCACCCGATTTTTACAATCCAGTTCCAGTTTTACAAGATTTTTACATCAAATCACATGTTGCATTTGTTTGCTCTTCAGGGTTTTTTGTGCTTCAGAAGTCATTGCGATTCTATATCATTATGTCTCATTATTTACTTGTTGCTTTATTGTCCATAGGCAGTAAATCCCTCTTTCAATCATTAGTAAAAGTCAATCGACAACCAAGGATCACGGTGAAGTTAACGTCAATGAGCAGACTGACAAAGGCACAATATGAGTAAGAAAAAAGTTATTTAATTCTAATATTACATATAATGTGTTCATTTTTGTTAGTTGGTTATTACAGGGCTCCTTGTTTGTATTATCATAGTGCTGTTCAAATGCACTGATGTTGTCCGATCCAATATGAAACCTGGGAAAGGGTTTTGATATGATTGGATATTAATATACCACTATCGCGTATTAGCACAATTTTAACTTCGTTTCATGGGTTAATTATTCTTTTATCAGCTCCGATAGCTTCATATATCGGTTTATAAAGTGTAGCATCACTTTTTGAATCCGAACGTGCTGCTGATTGGCCAATGGCCATGGTGTGCCAGGCTGTGTTGACATGGGAATTTTTCGTAGAAGAGTTTCATAATGTTTACCATTTGTGCAATGGCAAATGTCCAAGTAAGCATAACACTAGAGCAAAAGTGAACTATTTTCATATCTACAGTTATTGCCT
>OFHS01003133.1:0-17213 GCA_900245855.1 Calvadosia cruxmelitensis | reverse complement strand
GTATCGATTAATCGATTATTAATCGATTACTATCCGGAGTTGCGATTAATCGATTACCATGTTCAGTAATCGATTACTCTGAAAAAGAATTACGTTTTCATTTTAACGCTTTTGGAGTTGAACGATAGTTGAAGAGATCGAAGTCGAAGAACGATCACTTTGCAAAACAAGCCTTCCATTGCAAGTGCCAGGCAAATGCGAAGTACTTCCTATCGAATTCAAAATCGTCTTGCTATGGCAACTGTCTGGACGATTAATGGCGAATCAATCAGCTTTTGTTTGCACCTATCAAAGCGGAACCACTTGGTTCACAAATGGTTCTGTGAATTTCAGAGATGAATCGTTCGCAGAAGCGGCCGTAATTTGCATTGGAACTTGATCGCACAACCTGGTCGCGGCTTTTCGAGGAAAATCGAAACGCTTTCAGATTGAATTAACCATATTGAAGACTGTTTTTGCAGTTATTTGTTCCATTTCGAACATGCGTGGGGGGCAGCGTAAGCTCTGGCAAAGAGACTACGAAATGCGAGAAGACTGTAACGAATCAGTAAGCTACAAGGATTGGCTTGGCCCTTGGCCTTGGCTTGGTTATTTGGTTTACTTCGAAAACAACACATCGGTCGATCTCTGCCGTCGTGTTCATTTATTGACGCAGATATGTGAAGTGGCTCTTAATTTAAGATCAGTCGAGTAACACCTCTTGCAGCGTACTCTCTGAATGCGTAATCTGAATTTTTCGAAGTCGAAAACCGTCGCATCTTTACTACTGTTGGCTCTTCCGTGGTTAAACATAGTAGCTTTTTGAACAACGGCCAGCAACAGCAGCAAAACGACGGGTCAATGCCAAATGGGCTTCTAAATGTCTGTTCCAAGTTCCAGCGGCTCAAGCCGTCTCTTTTCGCTGGACACGGGAAGCAATCTTGTGAGTCTCCTGGGCGACAGTTTGAGCTTGATAATTCAGTAAATACTACGCACGGCAATTCTTCGAATTTTGTTGTCGATTAATCGATTAGTAATCGATTACTAGTTGACTGAACCATCCGATTAATCGATACGAGAAATTTCACTCGATTAGGAACTCTAAATCGAATGGATCTTTTCTTTGCTTCTATTGTGTATTGTTCTATTACGATTAATCGATCAATAATCGATTGTTTGCAGCAACTTTATTTCGTTGAAAAAGTTCATAATTTTAACAATTTCTATTGTTGTTCGGTTCGGTGATCGGTTCGGTGTTCGGGTTTTGAAGGCTCTGATCGGTTCGGGTTCGGTTCGGATGAAAAAGGCCTGTTCGGAGCAACCCTAGTTATTCCTCCTATGGCCTAAACCAGCAGAACACTTAATGCCTTCAAGAGAGCATTATCGTATTGTCACATGAGAAACAGCTCTATCTTCTTTCTTGGTTTCAAAACATTTCTTTTGTCTGCATGAGCAACGGGAGCACATCAATCAGTAGTTTGAGTACAGAATTTCACGTTGAATGTTGAATTGCAAATTTGGATTCCTGCACTCTGAATTTACGTTAATGTTAAAGTCTGTAGTGAATTAGATTGTACTCTTTCAACCTTTCAGCAAAGAGATGCTGCAGATCCACAAGCAGAGAATGCTGAACCAATGGAAGCTCGTGACGATCAAGATGGTGCAGCTGATGTAGGTGATGATGCTATGTTAAATCCTGGTGAACAAGTTGAACAACCATTAGCTGAGGGTATGTGATAGAATTGTTGTTATCCTTTGATCTATTTTTCAATTGTTTGCTTCTATTATGTCTCATGTACAGAGGTTTTTTTATAGATTTTCATCCGGAGTGGGAAAGAGCAGCCGAAGATCTAACGTGGGAGAGAGTATGTAAAACTTTTTCATGACTCTTATCATTGTTCAAAGTGCCCAAAAATCTACAGATGTTTATTTCACATACATGTGTTTATACGGTGAAAGTTATCGAATTTTCTATTTAGTTTTGAGCGACATGTGGGATAGATCATTGTCACCCTCCCGAAATAAGAATTAAGTTGACATATTGGGAGCTTTTTGCAATTTGACTTGTAGTGCCTGCAGTTGTTGCCAATCTTTGATTTCATTTTTTTGGAAGGAATGGTGACAGTACTGCTGGTGATCTCCAGGCCTCCTTATTATAATGGAAACCGGGCTTTTATTGGCAAGAATTGTAACACTAAGAGTGCTTCATTATCAGAACTGTAACACATTACCAATTTAGCAGTAATTACTACCGGATATTGGAGCTTTGCTATTTCTATCTGTTATTGTATGGGGTATCTTATTTATGTTGTTGACTGTTGATCTCCTAGTTTCTTGGTCTCGATGGGTCTTTGGTCTTTTTGGTAAGTAGTTTATTTTTTATGAATCTTTTCCACATGTGAACACCTACGATTCTCATTTGCCTGTTTGGAAGTTGACGTAGTTCGTTTAAATCTATAAGTTAGAACAATGCATTGTGCAATGACCTGCAATGCCTAATTTTCTATACTACAAAGTCTGTGTTACCATTATGACATTGCATTGAAACTTTTTGTTAATAATAATTAACTTTCTGTCTGTTGATTTGGGACATGTGAGTGATGTAACACTTCTCGCATTGTATTGTCTTATGTGTTTTTTTTAGGAGCATGTCTTCTGGATCATCTCGTTGAACACTTCCTTTATTTTAGTATTTGGTGTGTACTCAATATTGTAGTTGGTTGGTGTTTATAATGTTTACAAGTATGTTCATCGCTTTAGTCATATATTCAGTATGTCACATGCAGATTAGGGTGGTTCAAAAAAGCGAAGTTTCAAAAAGTCACGGTCCCCAGGGCGAACAAGACGTTACACAGTCCCAATATGCGTTTCCCAAAAATATTTTCACCATACGATAAAGAAAAGTACCTCCCTCAGTCATTATTGTGATCCCATATAAAGTATATGGGTTTTAGATGTCAAAACATAAATTCCAATACAAGCGCGATTTGCGATCATTTGTAATGGGAAGTTTCACAAACTGAAAACACAGATCTACGGGAAATTCTATGGAGATTTCAAATATATTATTCTTTTAATTGTATGTAAAACGAATCTACCTTGAAATAAGCCTTCTGCGGAGAGCGTGGAGGTGTGATTCTCGCTGCGACCACTTGTAAATAGAGTTGAGTCAAACCTTTATGGTAGCCGCTCGCGAGTCAATCGTTCACGGTTGGGCCGGTTATTTTGATCAATTCCACCTTTTGCAAAACCACGGCACAGCACGAAGCTGCAGAAGCTTTGTTTGTTTACTTTTGCGTTTCATCCCTGTACTGAGATTGAGAACCGGAAAAGTGGAGACAACCGAGGTCTTCAGTAGGCTATGTTTTCAGGTTTATGATGACAATTCGCTCAGCTTACAACAATGAAGTTCTAGGAAATTGATTCTAGCAAGAGGATGCGATCTCATGAATCAACCAATATCAAGTACAAGTGTCCCTTTCAGTTTGATTTCGTACAGACGGTCACACGGTGCAACATTGGAATTGGATTTTGTAACCTGTTAGAATCGGTTAGCCGAAGCATTGTGCCTTGGAATTCGGATACAAAGATTGTATTTATGCACAACGCAAGCATGCGCTGTAATGCCTGCCTCAATGTAGATGGACTGCCTTCGGAAGTTCCTATGCTTGGAACAAGAACAATGAGAAGTAGGTTATTCTTGGAATTATTCATTTGTAAGGCGATAATCGGACTCCAAGAAGGACGTCCTTTGTTTGCTTCGACTTCTCTATTCAATGTCGATTACGTTGCTTCATTTGCTGGGACAGATTTTGTTGCATAGCAAAGAACATTCGCCGAAGTTGTTGTCGACACAATAAAACGTGCTCTGTGTCTCGTGCTGTGCCATGGTTTTGCAAAAGGTCGGAATGATCAAAATAGCCGGCCCGACCGTGAACGATTGACTTGCGAGCGGCTACCACAAAGGTTTGACTCAACTCGATTTACAAAATGAAAGTTTTACTCAACTCAACACTCTTCGCAAAACGCTTATTTAGAGGTAGATTCGTTTTACGTACAATTTAAAGAATAATATATTTGAAATCTCCATAGAATTTCCCGTAGATCTGTGTTTTCCGTTTGTGAAATTTCCCATTACAAATGATCGCAAATCGTGCTTGTATTGGAATTTATGTTTTGATATCTAAAACCCATATACTTTATATGGGATCACAATAATGACTGAGAGGGAGGTACTTTTCTTTATCTCATGGTGAAAATATTTTGGGAAACGCATATTGGGACTGTGTAACGTCTTTTTCCCCCTGGGGACCGTGACTTTTTGAAACTTCCCTTTTTTGAACTACCCTAATGCAGATTGACAGATTGCTTGTTGGTGATAATGAATTGCGACATATATAGAATTATAGATGTTGTGTATAAGTAGACCTCTAGGTTTTGGTCAAATTGTTTATTGCCTTTGGAATTGAGTCGAACCCTTGTTTGGGTCGATTATTAGAAAACACGTTAAATAGAGTCAAAAGCAGCATTCTGTATTTCAATACCGGTATTTATTGTTAACAACAACATTTGGGATCATTATGGAGAAGATTAACTTACCATAAACAAGTAAAAGGGTAAAGGTACAGCCGGCCGGTAGTTCGGTCATGAACTTTACCTCGAGTCCTATGGTTTCACTATTTGTTTGGTGCTCATCTCCGACTCACAGCCGATAGAAGGGAACACACTGGGAGAGATATGAGGTGTAAATTCTAACTTGCAACACTATGTGCTTCTGTTTGTTTACACTGAGGTACTAATAAGCTGATTTAAAACATTTTTTATTAACTGTTCGAGCTTTCCTATTCTTAAATTCATTCACATGTTGTTACATGTCTCCTTCAGAATATGCTTTCCTTCAATGCCTTACTTTCATGACTTCTTTCTGTAGTCTGTTCATTGATCATTATGCTGTTTATCATTTTGAATGTATTATCTGGTTTAGGGTTCTGTCCATTTCACATTGGCCAATTTTTACTTGTGTCCTTATCGGCTGACAAAAAGGTACACTTGAGTTTTGCCGAGAGTTGTCCGAGTAATAAAATAAGAGTTCTAATATCCATGAATGTACTCATAATAATTTACCTTGACAATGAGATTTCATTGTTTGTTTTAGTTCACCGGGACTGATTTCGATGGATTTGTGACAGCCATAGTTGGTTATGTTGTGCTGGCAACTTGTCTGGTTGTTTGTCATGTATCCTTTTCCCTACGCTTATAAATACGACACTTGATTTAGATTACGTTGTGTATATTGTAACCCTCCAGATGTTTGGCGTTGATCCAAGAACGATAAACATACTGATTGAGATCTACCGCAGAGCATCTGGAGTAATCAAGTGGGGAGATAGCCAGTCAGAAGAATTCAAGACCCCAGTGGGTTGTAGGCAAGGTTGCCCAGCGTCGCCGCTGCTTTTCATTTTGTTCCTCGAAAGGGCACTGCGCGAGTAGAGGAGCAGAATTGATTGTGCTGTTTCACCATCAAACCTGCTATACGCCAACGACACCACCATTATCGCGGAAAACCCTCTGGCTCTACAAGCACTGACCACTGAGTTTGAAGCTGTCTGCGCAAAGTATTCACTCTGTATTAACACCAAGTGGATGCATTGTGTGGCAAAGAAAGATGGCTCTTCCTTTTTGCCAATTTTTATCCGGGGTGTGCAGACAGAAAAGGTTGAGCGCTTCGAATTCCTAGGCTCAATTGTCAACAGCAAAGGAGTTTCTGAGGAAGAGATCCAGCGTTGCTGTGCTATGCTGAAGCAGTCGCTCTACAGCTGCATACTACTGTGGAAGTCGCGAGTCAGCCAGAGTATCAAGGACAGAGTCGCCAGCGCTATCTGCATGTACAAACTTCTCTATGGTGAAGAGACATGGGCGATTGGCATCCGCAAACAACAACGGATCAATGCTGGGAGGGATATTCTGCGTAGACGCTGGAAAATCCCCTGGACTGACAAAGTGCCCAACGCCGAACTAGCACGACGTGCCGGCAATTCGAAAACGCTGACGTATGCCAATGTCCTGCAGAGGCGTCTAAGCTATCTTGGCCATATCAACAGGCGAGAAGATAGCTTCCTTCCTAGGGTGGTCATTAATACCATGCCCGAGGGAAGGAGAGGCAGACCGGTCCTCTCATGGTGGTGTGATATCCGCCGCAACACAACTATCACCCCTGCCAGCTCTATCCACGAAGCAGAAGATCAAGAGAACTGGCGTCGCAATGTCTCAGAAAGCTGCCATCAAATAGTGCTACGGCCGAATCGGCCACGCTAACATACATACATATTGTATTGATCGACTGCATCAAGAGCCTTGGTATTATGAATAATTATGTTCTGTTATTTCCTTTACATACTCCACAAGACATTATCTACTGTTTTAAAACTGACAAAGTGAGGATGCTGTGAAACAGGAGTCTTGGTGTTTAGTATTTTTCTTTAAGCCCAATTCAAAATTTTCTTACCTTTTCTATTTAGATTGACGCGTATCATTGGACTATGTTATGTCGTGATTAAGGTGATTGCTTGTATTTCTTTGCAACGTAACACTTGTTTGCTACTGTGCCTTTAATGGGTATTATTCAATCTTTGTATCTTCCTGCTGAGTGGCAAATGTTATTGGTATACAATTACAATAAGCACATGCACGGTAGACGACCGATTTGTTATTATGCATTACTGAAATTTCAAGTTATAACACTAGACTTTCCTATTTTTGTTTTGCTGCAAATAGCTACAGCTCAGATTCTTGAAGTTTTTCCTTGTTAAGCATGTGCTTTTAAACTGACTTTGCTTTCTGTGTATCTACTTTTAGGTTTCTCTACTTATGGTTTTGGAAATTGGAATTTTTCCTTTGATATGTGGCTGGTGGTTGGACATCTGCTCGCTGGTACAATTATTATCATTTTATATCTTTAAATTTGCCCATTTGTTTGTTTTGTTTCTGTTTTGAGAATATGTTACTTTATTTATTATCATAGCCTCTATTTGCTCTAACATTGAATGACCGCATTGCCAGTTTCTACAAAGCACCAGGTACTACTCAAGCACTCAATTCTTTCATGTTTTTTTTTTTTAATGCCTTATCACTGTGATAACATTCACTTGTTCCTCTATCCAGCATTTGCAGCATTCATCAGCCCTACCATTGATGTGACTGGTTAACAATTTTTGTTGTAATTCCATTCCAGGAACTGCAATGTTCTTCCATTGGCTTGTTGGCATGTTCTATGTGTTTTACTTTGCATCATTTGTCTTACTGCTGCGAGAGGTGTGCTATTTCTGTTTTTGTGACTGCCTTGTCCACATTTCAATACCACTAACGTATAGCTTGCTTGCAATGTTTTGATTTTGTTATTAGTTTATTTGTATATGAGATTATGTTGATGATGAATTGATGATCAATGTATTGTTTACCTGCCCAGCAATAGCTTGAGCACGTAATATATCAGTGCCAATGGTAGCATTACTTTTTAGCAATGTATTGTCTTCTCTTGAGTGAATGCAACATATTATCAATATGATCATCCTTTAAAATGAAAGTGTGTGATTGTTTGATCAAGTGTGCTCTTGCTTGTTATGCATTGCAATTTAATAAAAATCAGACGTAGTTTTAAACTTCACATTTGATTTAATTTACAAAGATCTTTTCTTATGTGAATTTGATGACAGAATAATAAGACTTAAATTGTGGAAGATGTCACATTTGTTTGTGGTGTTAATTAGAAGTCTCCCAAAAGGCATAACAGATTGTGATATTTCTCTTCTAGATTTTACGCCCTGGTGTTTTGTGGTTCATGCGCAATTTGAATGACCCTGACTTCCATCCTGTTCAAGAGGTACTAAATGACATTCTGTAGATGATTTTATGTTGAATAATTCCATTTGTTTGATTCATTCATCATATTCATTAGATGGTTGGTGTTGGTACTACTATACTAGTGCTATTCAGTAGGCCCTATCTCAGATTCACGCTTTTCAAGGCTACTATAAGCGAAATTTTGCATCAATGCCGTTATGAAAATTTTAGTTTGATAAAATTTACTGAAAATCTTAGCATAACATTAATAGAGTAACATTGACATACAGTATAGCTCGATTAATATCACGGCGGAGAATGTCGTGTCTCGGTTATTATCATGGAAAGTGAAATTCTACTGCCCAGTCCCTAAGCTTTTCTCTTATTTTACTCGGTTAATATCACTTTGGATATTGTCACATCTCGGTTAAATTATCACGAAATGTTAAGGTTTTTGTGTGTTTAAACTCGCTTATTGTTACACTTTCTGTGATTTGTCGCCTTGCTGGAAATTACCGGCGCCACAAGTTCGGACAGATTAGGCACGATAAAAGTAGGAAACTGTTTTTGGATAAAGTGTGTTCTGAGAAAGGGCACGCTAATATTGTATCCTATTTTACTGTAGATAACTGTTATTTGCAAAATGACCCTCCCGTTGCTTAACTCTGTATAATTAAGCCCAGTTTACACGACCAAGTTTTCCTTGATAAGTTTTCCTTGACAAGGAAAACTTGTCCATGTAAACTGCAAAACTTGACAAGTTTTTCCTTGACAAGGACGCTGGTTCAAATTCAAGGATGCCATAAATAACTTGACAAGTTTTCCTTGTCAAGGACGGAAACTTGATCGTGTAAACGGGCCAGCAAGGAAAACTTGTCAAGTTTTGCAGTTTTTCTCGTTCTGCATCCCGAAACGCGGCTGTTACTATGACAGCGCAACAACGATTTTACAACGTCACTCTAAAAGAACGTTTTTTGAGAAAAGCATTCGAATATCGAACACGATTTCGAGCCGTGGTTGAAAGATTCATCGTACGTTGAGTTGCAAAATCAAACTTCAATGGATCGATGCCACGATATTAAGAACGGCTTTGTCCACCACTTGTGACGGCGACGCTGTTTCGGCTAGAAGCGTGAAATAACATATACGAAGCGATGCCACATGTTAAAGACAAATTAGGCGTTTCACAGACACGGGAGGCATATCCCCGAAGGTCTTGAATGACCAAGGAAACATATTTTCATAATGCAATCGATGGTAGCCATTATGCTTGCTATGGCAACCCAGGCAGGGCCAAGAACTTGTCAAGGAAACCTTGCTCGCGCGTTTACACCAGCAAGGAACTTGTCAAGGAAAACTTATCAAGGAAAACTTGGTCGTGTAAACTGGGCTTTACTCTGTTCGATGGCAACACAAAGTTTGCTTTTTGATTGCCTGCTGTACTGTAGTTATTGTTTGAGCCATTACCGCAAAATTACAGGTCTGGGTACAAGACTCGGTTATTGTCACAATTTGGATAATATCACGTTTTATAATGTTCCTGAGGGTGTAACTGAATTATACTGTATCTGAAAACTCTTCTTTGACTTTCACATTGAATCAGGCAGCCGGGTGTAAACTGTACAGTGTAAAGTATGCATGTTTAGAGGAATGAGGCATCACAAACTTTGAAAATAACTGTTTAGATGAAGGAGTACCCTTGTTTTTTTTTTCTTTTCGTTAGTTGTTACGCTTTCTTTCATTGTATTGCAGATGATACATCTTTCTGTCTTTCGCCATGCTCGACGTTTTCTTGTGTCTTTGGTAAGCCTTTTATTGCTTCTGAAATCATAATTCTTTACTGATCTTTTTTAGCTCCCATCAATTACCTGCTGTCATTTTACAGTCTTTTTGATTGTGAGCATTTTAATTATATGCATTGCAGGACACACTTTTTCGCCTTTCAGGCAGAGGTGTGGTAAATTGTTAAGCCACCTCCTTTGCCAACTTTTGTCATTGAGATCTGAACTCAATCGTTCATCGGTTTTGGCCTACTGCCGCTGAACTTGCTGTGCTTAATATGTGGCACTGTCAAGGATTTATGCTTGTCAGCCTTCTTGGTAATGTTTATGCATGACTAGAAAGTGAAAAACCTTGAGAATACAGGACCACCCAATTGATCTGGAAACAATGGCAATTAGACATTATTTTCGAAAGAACTAGACTAGCTTGGCAATTAGTTTTTGTCTTATTAGTACTAAATTTGCTATCAGATTTGCAATGTTCAAATCCTTTACTGCTACACATCCTGTTGTTGGATTATGTTATATTTACTGTTATCACAATGCTTGATAACACTACATGTTTGTAAAAGTTTCTTGAAGGACTGAAAAGAATAATTGAATGTTCCATTTTCACTGTCAGTACAACAAAGGACCGCTCTGACAAATCGCTATAGCTCAACGCAGCTGTTCTGATGGAAACAGCTTAACCAAATTCACTCAAACTTTGACATTCCATATCATCTTCCTGTGCCGATGGCACATACCCATATGTATTTTGTTGCCATGATTTGCTGTCAGTCAATGTCAAGCTTGTCTGATATATTGGTACCCGTACTCAGCGCTGGGCAGTAGCCAACATCTTCACAGTAGACGCCTTGACCGCAATAAAACTAAAGGAAAACATGCTTACTTGTTCTTCATGGCTCGCAAGCTACCAACCAGTTTGTTAGAAATTTTCTCATGACTATTAGCGCAGCTAGGATTTGCAAAACTTATATTGGGGTTAGCCAATGACAGCAATGGCCCCTGTGTGACGACCAAGGATGACACGAGTTAAGCAAGTCAAATTAGCAGAGCCAGTTTAGCAATTGGAATTCAATCGGTGGATGTAGTAAGCAATTGCATGACGTTATTTGATGGAAAATTAGGGCTTGAGTGTTTTATCAAAGACTTTTATTTGTGTCTGTTTACACCTCCATTTTGATGTTCATAACTATAACTGGATGTTTATGTTTGTCTTTTAGGTTGTTTTTGGTACAGCCATTCTCGTGATGGTGTGGATGCCGGTTCATCTAATCAAAGTGAATGTTCCAAACTTCCTTCCTTTTAACATTGTCCTAACGAGGTAAGCTCATGATGACTGTCTGTATCTATAGTTTTTTTTCTATATTTTCTAATCATGTAACTCATCTCATCAAGATTTATCATGTGTCACTTTTGATGTCATAACTGTTTTAGCCTATGTGGTTTCCCTTGTGTTCCTGTTTTATTGTCAGAATACTCCCTTTCTTCTCAATCCGACAAGTTGAATCTTATGGTTTTTCATAGACATACTCCTGTTAACTTATTAAAATTCCTTATAGAATAGAACATACAGTCGAACTCCTCCAAGCGACCACTCATCTTCAGCGACCACTCTTTCGGCCCCCGTTGAAATTAACAAAGGAATTGTGTCATCTTTAGCGACCACTCCTGTAACGCGACCAGCGACTGCCCTTTTCATTGCCAAATGAATTTCAATTTCCTGTCAAGCGACCGCTTTCATTCAATTAAAAAGTAGCTGGACAAATTAAGGCTACTTATCACGCTTGTCGGCGGACAGTGTTGGTGTCAAAGCAGCTGCTGAAACAATGCGCAGTTGTCTGTTGTTACTAGCAACCACCAATAATGACGCAAACATAATGTTGGTGTCGATCATGAACAGTTGCCATGAATTAAAAATAGGATGTGTGAAGTCGGCAATGCTACTATGAATAGTGCCTGGGATGCCTTTCAAGGTAGTATGTTTATTATCATTAAGAGGACTTCGAAGAGAACAGGCCGTTGAAATCGAAGCGAAGGAAAATAACAACGGGCAACAAGGAAATCAACGATCTTACTCGCAAGTGGTTTTTGGATGCCACACAGCGCCGCTTGCCGGTAACTGGTCCGCTGCTTCAAGAAAAAGCACGGGGTATTGCCAAAGAGCTTGGTAATAGCGAGTTCAAAAGGAGCAATGGATGGCCACGTTCATTCCTGAAAGCTCGGCAAATTGTTCTCAAAACGATGATTGGCGAGCGTGGAGATGTTGACATCGAATTTGTTGAAGAGTGGAAGTCATGCCTGCCAGAGCTGCTGTCGGGCTACGAATCCAAGGTCGTCTTCAACATGGATGAGACCGGTTTGCAATTCAAGGACACGAACACAAAGCGAACTTTCATAACGAAAGGTGAAGATTGTGCCGGTGGCAAGCGTTCTAAAGTTTGTGTGACTTTAGCTCTGTGTTGTTCTGCTGCAGGGGAAAAACTGAAGCCGCTAGTAATTGAGAAGGCAAACAGGCCAAGATGTTTAAAAAACATCAACATCAAGGATGTTCCTGTCACATTCTACAGCAACAAAAATGCTTGGATGAACGGCATCCTCTTCATTTCCTGGTTAAAATCATTGAACACTTCGATGGCTGCCAAATGGCGTAAAATAATCCTTGTGATTGACAATGCACCATGCCTCAGGTTAATCGCAATCTGGAATGTCAAGGTTCTTCTGCTGCCGCCCAACACAACATCACTGACGCAACCTCTGGACGCTGGAATCATCCAAGTATTCAAGCTGAAGTTTAGAAAGCTTCAGCTTTCTCACATCATTGCCCACATGTATGGCAGTCATTTGCCTTCATCTTCAATTCTTAAATCTGTCGACATGCTGAATGTTGTCAACTGGGTGAACGAAGCATGGAATCAAGTGAGCGAGACAACAATCAGCAATTCTTCGTGCACTGTGGATTTGTGACAAATACAGCCATGGTCCACAACGTCGAACAAACCGAGCAGTTAAGCGACGACGGTGCTGTCGAAGTCTTGGGCGGGCAGTGATTTGTCGAATTTGGCAGAGGCCTTATTCGGATGTAGTCTTGCTGAGCTCTGCCAACTTGAAAGTAACTTTGTCACAGAACAGAAGAAGTCTCAACTATAGATTGGAGCAAGTCGCTGTCTGATGTTGTGAAGGACACACGCAGTGGTAGCAACACGGAGGAAATTGTCCCTTCCAGCGACGACGAGGAAGATTTGCCGAAGCGCACTGTTTCCTTTGCGGAATCACTCCGAGGTTTGAATGTGGCAAGAAGTATGCATTGTCTTGTGCTGAAAACGAACTCGCTGATGCCATCTCAAAAGTTGAACTTATGATGAACGCTCATCTTGTACAGAAGAAGAGAAGGCAGAGCAAGATATCAGGTCATTTTATTGCGTCTTAGCTAACCAGTGATGTTATTTCTGTATTTTATCAAGTTTAATACATGCAGCTTGTGATGTGACGTGCATGGGGAGGACAGCGGCGTTTACAGTTTTGTTTTGATTGAAATTTGACCGACTATGGAAACAATGCATTATTGTTCAATCCTATTGTTCTTATTTTTCCATTGTTCTTCTTAAGCGACCAACCCTTTTAAGCGACTGGTTTTCCTTGGTCCTTTGAGTGGTCGGTTAAGAGGAGTTTGACTGTACCCTGAATCCTAGACAATTTTTTAGAGCCCTATATTGCTTGCCATGTGCTTCAGTGTGTTTCGTCAAGTTACTGGAAAGAAATTCATACAGTTGGCCCATATCATACACGACTGGCTTGTGGTTTGGTATCGTCATGTGTTTCAGACATAAGCATATTGCTAGCTAGGCAGTCGCACAAATGTTAAGTAAGACATATTCAGTTCTGTCTGACTCATTTTGATTGTCTTTTATTACAGTGATGCTCCTGTCAGTGAACTATCATTTGAGCTGCTGTTGCTGCAGGTGGTGCTCCCTGCTTTACTTGAACAAGGTCATACTCGCAACTGGCTCAAAAAACTTGTACGCAGTTGGGTGGTAATTGCTGCATACCTATTGTGAGTACCACGCTGAAACACAATTGCTATTGCCATATGTCCATGACCAAAACAAAGCTCATGAAAACATAGTCAGAACAATTCTTACACCATTTCCGATAATGGTGACATGCAAAACTATGCCAAGTTTGGCAAATATTTAAAGCTAGCAAGCTGTGGCTGTATTCACATTTAGTATTAAGTCCCATCCTGCATTTGGAATGTTAGCACAAGTTGATTCATCTGTTGCCAAATTGTAGTGATAAACAGATAGACGTTTTCAAGTAAACAAATTTATGAGCAACAGAAGAATGATCTGAATTCTCTGTTGAAATTGTGGTTTTGCTTAATTCACCCCTGCTAGAAATACTTCTGTTGTCAATCGCTTTTTAGTTGTCCTCTACAATCTGCTCCATTGTAATCAGCACTGATTTTGCTATTATGGAGTGCAGTGCCGGATTAACCTTTTCCGGGGCCTTAAGCGGAGAATATTTATGGGGCCCTAACAAAATTTTCCCAGAATTCCCATTTTCACGGCATAATTATTATGATTCAGGGATTAAAATCATCAACAATTTGTTTCAACTGTCGACAGCTGCAGACGACGACAGGACGACAAAACAAAATAACAACAGCAAAAGTGTGCTCGCTGTCTCTGGATTTAGGCATTTGTTTCCGCTGCGTAGACTCATGCTATCCTAGCCTGTGTTGAGTGGCAAAATGCACTAGCATGGCTCTGGTCGCATTCATTAGACGATGTGTTGTTGCATGGACGCCTGCAACACAGTTTAACTTATTTATTTTTATTGTAATTTTTCTACGGAATTGCCTCCCTCATCTGTCTTGGCTGTACATTCGATTGCACTTTGAAAAAGTTGTAAATCTTGAAAAGCCGGCAGCAATTCCGTCACGTTGCTGTTTGTTTACATTGGTTTTACGGCTTTTGAAATTCAACACCTATTCGTCATTCAAACCAGCTATTGTTCTAGGTGTAAAGGTCACGCCATTAGCTTTTGATGGGAAATTCATGTGAGCAGCGGTGAATGAAATGGTCAAAACACGTGCTCGTCACGCTTCATTGAACGGGGAGGATAAGGGCAGAAGTAGGTTCTGATCTTGGTTTAGATAACGCTGGTACTTTTAGGAGATCTTGAAACAAAAGTCGCAAAACTTCAACCACCCTGGCAATGTACTGTTATTTCTTTGCACCTCTTGAACTGGCTCATTAGGCCGCGGCATGACACAAAAGACCAAATGTGACTTTGAATTGGAACAGGACTGCAGTGAAATAGCCTGCAACTATCTTTAATGAGAGAACTTTGCATTCAGAAACAAGCTAACCGTAGTAAAACATGTTATAGTTGAACATTATTTAATTTATTTATTAATTTGTTGAATTTTTCGGTGCCCTACTTTTGTTGAATTTTCACGGGGCCTTACGCGGCCGCCTTCAGCGCCTACTGGTTTATCCGGCACTGATGGAGTGAGGTCATTGTTGATGTACTTCTCGAGCTTTTTATGGAGACGGTGCAAAGTGTGACTCGCCGAGTGGGCTTGCTTGCAGTGCATCTGCTAAATCATTGCTAGTTGCCAATATGCATGCATGTAACTTGTACTAGTTGTTGTCCGTTTAACAAATTTCCCATTGTGTGTGTTATGACCTTCACCCCTTTATAACCTGTAGTGCATTTTTGGAAAGCCGATATCTCAGCATCCCGTTGCTGCAAAGAAAGACTTATTTTGCTAATCATATTGCTCAAACTAAATGTGAAATTTCCTGACTGGTGATAGGTTTAATTTAACTGGATTTGGTAACAACTGTTATATTTCGATGATGTTGAAGTTGTTTGTCTTTTAAATGATTCAGCAGTACCTGACAAGACTGTGTTGTTTTCAGAGATATGAGGTCGTACTTGCTTGGCGATGTTCCAATTGAGGAGAATGATCCAGACGTAAGTGTAAAAGCATTGTTATGTCGGTTTTGTAATCATGGATGCAGACTGCAGAGCAGCATCAAAATATTGGAAAACGGGGCTTCTAAAAATATTGCTTCTATGCACTTTTAAAATTCTGGTGTCAGATTGCAATGTTGTTGCTTGTGGTACTTAACCTTTAATCGAACTACTCTGCATGATAAGTTTCTTTGAGGGTATGCAAAGAGAAGATATACATTTCTGCATTGTATGTAAAAGAATGCTTGAGTGCCAAAGAGGCAAGGAGGAGGCCTATTGTAAGATTATGGTTCGGTGTGAAGGAGATTGAGAAGAAAACATTAAGAGTGCCTCCTTTCCAATAACTTTGAGAACACTAAATTTGCTCCTCAGAGCACGTGCAATACATAATTAACAACGCATGACTATGCAGCAACTACCGCTGACACGTTGACAACAGAACAATACAACGCGCAACACATATGACACTGTGACGTCACATGATTTGTGTACACCATTTGACACCTCAAACATACACATATAAAGGGTCTGGGTGCTTTTTGAAGTATTTACAATGTCCCCTGGCATAACCGCCTATCTGCCAGAAATAAAGAAATGATTAACCTCTAAAACATTCCTATCAAAATCAGAGAGAATTTGAAAATACCAGTCAAATATACGGCACTACACATGCAGACCTTACATTCGAACACAAATGACCAACACACGATTCTCACAACACAATACTTGCAATCCTTTAATGTTGTCTTCCCATTTCCTATGCAACAGTGTTTCCTCTTTATGTGTTTTCGCCTTTTTTGGCAACGGACTGTTCACGGGAGCTGCTGCCTTTCAAGAGAGATTTATTCCTTGCTTGCCGTTTTTTGAAAGTTACTTCAACTATTTCAATTAAACTCCATCACCATAGTTACCCTCCCAGTAAGTAATTTGGCCTTGGTGCTTGGTTGGTGGGAAGACCATTGGCTGCCATGCACTGATGCTGCTGCTGCTGTTGCAAATTCTGCTGCTGCTCCTTGTGAACCTGTCACACTCCCTCAACCAAGCACCAGTCACACGGGTAAACAGTGGAAGGGGTAACAAACCTAGTAATATACTAGAGCACAATTAATATAATGAAGATATCGTCAAGGGACTACTAAGAGGAGGGCAGGTTAGGATTGATTAGCAAGACGAGTGGCTAGTGGTATCGTGAGCGAATAGCAATCTCTAGCGTGGAGTCAAGGTGAAGCTGGGATGGGAGTGCCATGCAAAGCTTGCTCTAGACATGTTCACATCTCTTCTGACGTACAATGTCTAATTACCAGTTATCCCTGAGACTAGAGCCCAGGCTCCCTTCCTCAGATGCTGCCGCACAAATGGCGTGAATTTAACTTCGCTTAAATTTCATGTTACCATGTCAAAATGGCATTCAATTCATGGGCTTATCACTGCTATTGTGTGGCAATTCCATAACAAATAGCTATAGGGACCAGTTAAACTCATCAGCCCAAGATGAGTGTGGCCGTGCTATCCGATGGGAGGTTTGCGACATGCGTTGGATTCCCCTCGTATGAGAGCCCTGTCACAACCCCGACCCAAAGGGGCACCGTCACACTGATAATCAGTGGAAACTACATCTATTTACTT
>OFHS01003132.1:0-18049 GCA_900245855.1 Calvadosia cruxmelitensis | reverse complement strand
GACCACTGCTGCGTGCGCATTGTTTTGATAGCAGGCAGCTGCATTCATGTTGTAGCACTGATTCCAATTTGCGTCATTGGTGTCAATTTATAAATACAAACAAGACGCTTACCCTTCAACCCTAATTGCCCTGTTCATCTTCTAGTGAAATATAGCTTCAAATGGAGGAGGTAATTTGAACTCAGAAGAACAAAGGTATTTTTTTGTCTGTAGAAAGCTAGCAATTGACCAATGGCGCAATTTGGAGTCAGTGAGACAGTGAGCACTAACCAGACTTGTTCCTTTTGAGAAAACCCCCGAGTACGAGTACGAGTGCCTGGCTTGCGAGTACGAGTGGCGAGTGGCATTTGAAAATTTTAGCGAGTACGAGTGGCGAGTGAGACTTCTGCGAGTGCGAGTACGAGTGCGTAAATTTTATCGGCGAGTATAAGCGCGAGTGCCAGATCGGTAAATTCAAGGATATAATAATTAATTAACGTTTTTGAATCCAACCTCAATTTTGACGTTCGATTTCGAGGTAAGCAGCGACAGAATCAAAACAGTTTGTCCTTCGAAGGAATTCCCGCTAGAGCTATCAATTCACAGCTTCCCAAGTGCTAATTGAGGCCCTGTTTACAAGGAGGGAGNTCAATATGGCTATTCTACTTATTAATTGACAGATCCTTGATTTACAACTTGAACTGATGGATATTGTTGCGCCGTACAACGACAATGGTAAAGAGGTCAACGTTACCCTGAAAGACATCTGTTTCATGCCACTCGCGCCGCATACCCAAGAATGTACTGTGATGAGCGTGCTGGAGTACTGGCAGAATAACCATACCAAGCTAGACGAATGCGTCGACGATCTATCTCGTCCTTGCGCCCCAAAGAGAAACAACGCATCGGATTGGCATGATCAATTCATCGCCTGCTCTGCGTAAGTTTGCATATAATGATATAAATACCTATTGTCACTTGTCGCAATAACTTATTGCTTGCGGTGAACCCATTTGTGTCTTCCGTTATTTTGGTGATTTTGCCCATCGGTATGTTGGTTATATTACTCAATTCATGACGTCATTATGGAGAGTTGGTTTTCAATTGATAGAAATCCTACTTCTCTGGAGGGGGACTACTTCATGAAAATACCATGCATGGGGACGTTTGGTGGACCTGTCAATCCAATGGTGGCCTTGGGTGGATTTGATAAAACCGATTATCACAGTGCTACTGCCATCCTGTTGACGTTCATTGTCAAGAACAGTCTGTCAGAAGAGCACAACAAGAAAGCCGAGGCCTGGGAAAAGATTTTCCTTGAAAAGGTCAAGGCCTGGAATACAGATGATAACGAGCTAATAGCGTCCTACAGCTCAGAGCGCTCAATCCAAGATGAACTGAACCGTGAGAGCTCTTCAGATGTTTCCACCATCCTCATTAGCTATTTCCTTATGTTTGCTTACATCTCCATTGCTCTTGGACAATTCACCGAGTGCAGACGCTTGCTGGTAAGTGGCTTTTATCAGATGGATTTCTTGCATGCTCACAAGAGGGTGTTCCTCGTAGCATACGAGACCTTTGTTAAGTTTGCAGTAAATTAATGGCTGTGTGGGTCTTTGTTGTTTGCGTGATCTTCAAGGTACACTACCTGCTGTCCGCTTTATTGGTGCAGCTCCACATTGAGAATAAGGACTACTACTCCTTTCCTGGCTGCACCAGTGTTGTTGTGATAAATGCCTGTTGTTAATTGACGTTTGCACATGTTTTAGGTTGATTCCAAGATCACGGTCGGCTTGAGTGGCGTGCTGATTGTGCTGGCATCTGTCTTTGCATCGCTTGGTGTTTTCAGCTTTGCTGGCGTTCCTGCAACGCTCATCATCGTCGAAGTTGTCCCTTTCCTTGTCCTTGCTGTTGGCGTCGACAACATCTTCATCTTAGTTCAGACGTTTCAGGTATGACCAATCAAGTGGTTTGTGACCGGGATGACTTCAAGTGCTGCGCTTAAACATTGCATGCAACAACAGTTCATGTCAATGTTACTTATTTGCAGAGGGACACGTTGCTTCCAACTGAAGAAACACCACAGCAAATCGGAAGAGTTCTCGGCAAGGTTGCCCCTAGTATGCTGCTGACGTCAATTTCTGAATCTGTTGCATTTGCTTTGGGTGAGGGCCTACCTGTTTCTTTCGCTGCGATTCTGATTGGTGTGATGAAAATAGATTGTCATTTATCGGCACAGTCGTAATATATTTGATTTCCGTTCTTTATAGGTGGTGCATTATCTACCATGCCGGCGGTGCGCGTTTTCTCGCAATATGCAGCTTTGGCAGTTTTTGTCGATTTCCTTCTTCAAATCACGTGCTTCATAGCAGTGCTTGCACTTGATGCAAAACGTCAGAAGAGCAATCGTCTGGACATCGCCTGTTGCATCAAAATGAGCAAGACGAATGACAATGGAAATAGCGAAGGATTGCTTTATCAGCTGATGAAGTACGGTGTTGCCCCACTGTTGACATTCGATTGGGCAAGAATCATTGTGGTACGTTTAGAATATTTCGTTACCATTATTGAATATTATTGTCAACGAATGTCACAGGAGCGTCTCCACTCACTTGCCTTGCTTGTTGTTGTTGGTGTTGAAATATTGTAATATCGGTTGTTATTCATCCAATGATGCCAATTCGCTTATCTCTTGCAGGTCGTTATCTTCTCTGGGTGTTTGGCCTTCAGCATTGCCGTAATTCCTTCTGTCGACGTGGGACTTGATCAAACATTGTCCTTCCCCAAGGATTCCTACTTATTGGACTATTTCAGAGATCTGAATGCTTACCTGCATACTGGACCACCTGTTTATTTTGTGATTAAAGATGGTTACAAATACGAAAATCGTACAGAACAAAATAAGGTAAATAGATTGGAATTGCATGTGTTGAGCTGTTTTGTTGTGTGTTGCTGACGTAGGCTACGTTACCGCGTCTGTGCCTGTTCCTTACCTCCATGTCGTTTTGTGTTTGCAGATTTGTGGCTTTGCGGGATGCGACGCTGACTCGATGACATCACAAATATTTTTCGCTTCAGAGATAAGCAGCTAGTAAGTGTTTGTGACGGGTGTTGTCTGGTTGTGATAATTACCCTGTGGATCGCTTCTAACACTCTCTGTCTCTATTTGACTCGAACAGTTCCAAAATTGCACTTCCATCTTCATCGTGGGTAGATGATTACACAGACTGGCTTGACCCTAGGAACACATGCTGTCGGGAACTTGATTACATCGAACAGAACACAACTGTGAAACGCTGCCACCGTGTGAACGATACTTCACTCAATGTCACCCAGCCTTGGACCGTAAGCGCTTGCAAGGATGTGATTGTCGGAAAGAAGATATACCCAACAGAACCAACCTTCTGCAACAGTTCAGGTAAAGTAATGAACCCAATTTCCTCCTCCACGTGATGCCACAGAAGGTGCATATGATGTGATATAACTCTTTGTCCTTTGTCTTGACAGATTCATTTTGTTTGCTTTTGCAGTGACCAACACATCTTGGCATTGCTCTGCGTGCCGACAGTTAAATGAGACGGGCAAAAGACCCACACAACAGGAATTCACAAACTACTTGCCGTGGTTTTTGAGCGATGTACCCACCAAGATATGCTCAAAAGGGTACGTTGTTGGATTGTCGCACCTATAGATTTTTCAACAACCTCCACATTTTTGTGGAGACTGTTACTACAGGGAGATTGCTTTCACCAACCTTACTTCCACCGGACAGACCAACTTCGATGCTGGAGGCTTTAGCCTAGACTTCATAATGTGGTTTCTGTGCTGGCTGGGTTATGCTAATAGACCTCGGGCACGTAGCAGTTGCATATATTTCAAATTAGCAAGGTCATTTTCAGCAGAATGATCCAGAACGCAAGTTTGTGCCTTGTTGTATATATTTGCATTCTTGCTTCTTGGAATGGTGCCTTCCTTGTTCTCTGTAGCTTAACATTTTGCCTCTTCAAACATTTCACATTGTAAATTGTATAAAATTATCTGATTGGATACCATCCTTCCTTTTCTAGTGGTCTCGGGGCGTACGGTGCCGCTGTCAATCTCAACCCGTCAAAAAAGCCCAGCATTGTGACTAGTGAGTTATGGCAGCACATGTGCCGATCAGTGTCCTTCGGTCGTCGATCAGTTGTTAGCCATGCCTTTGTGGCTGATGCAGTTTTTGTTCGATGAATATTGAAATGCCTTCGTATTTGTTTGCAGCATCATACTTCATGTCTTACCATACCATCCTGACGAATTCCAGCGAATTCACGAAAGGATTGAAGCAAGCCAGAGCCCTCTCTGAGAGAATATCGAAAGAGCTAGGCCATGAGGTGTTTCCATACAGGTGCGTTACAATCCCTAGATGTGGTACTTTGGGTCTGTTGCAATCGGCCGATCCTTGTTCGACTTATGCGTTGCACCAAGCATAAATGATTCCAATTCTGTTCTTATTGGTAATCAATTTACTTTGATTTTTATCATACCAAAAACTTTGTTTTCCATGTAAATATTACTTTTTTGTAACAATGACATTCTGGTTGTATTTTTGCAGTGTCTTCTATGTGTTCTACGAACAATATCTTACAATTGCACATGACACTTGGGTTGATTTAGTCATCTGTGCTGGTGAGTTATTCTGGACATTGTCGTTTGCCCAAATGTGTGTCTACATTGAAATGATTGAATGCAAATGGCAAAAGGCAGCATTGCCTCTTTCCTCTGCATGCGAGGTTAGCTTTGTTAAACTGTAGCCGTGTCCTTCCATTTTAGCTGCCATCTTTCTGGTGACCTTTATCCTGCTTGGATTCAACATTGGAATTGCACTTATCGTGACACTGACCGTTGCAATGATTGTCGTCGACATGTTTGGTGTCATGTACTTGTGGGATATCAGCTTGAATGCTGTCTCGTTGGTCAATCTCATCATGGCTGTTGGAATCTCAGTTGAGTTCTGCTCCCACATTGCAAGAGCGTTTAGCATCAGCCCGTTCGCAACCCGCAAAGCACGTGCCAGAGATGCTCTCACGAGAACAGGCAGCTCTGTAAGTACCGGTTTGCTTGAAAATGCAGTTTTGTAGTATGTTAATTGTATTCCACGGCATGTTGATATTCTGAAATGCTGCCTTATGGATGGTGGGTGTTTTTGGAATGTTTCTTGAATTGCATTGTGAGTTATGACATAATGTTCTTATTTGTTTTCTCGTTTGAAGGTTCTTAGTGGAATCACACTCACTAAGTTTGTTGGAATTGTTGTGTTGGCATTTTCCAAGTCACAGTTGTTCGAGGTAAGTTTATTGATTTCATTTCTTGTTGCTGCTGTACCCGAGTGATCTCCTTGACACATTCTCGCTCTGAATTAGCACTAGAAAGATAGATTATGACAAGTTGTCATTGATAATGCAAAAAACTTTTGCTGTTTGTAGACAGGAACACCGGATTGATTATTGCTGGGAATTCTTAGTTGGTGGATGCCATGATCAAAGTCTATGCAACGTAGCACGAATCCATGGGGTTTTGTCAATTTACTTTCTGGTTTGAATTTTACGAGGTTTTGTTTGTTTATCTTTAGGTGTTCTATTTCCGGATGTATCTTGGCATCGTTCTTGTTGGTGCAACGCATGGACTCATTTTCTTGCCGGTGCTGCTTAGCTATGTCGGACCAAAAAGCCGCAGCGAACAAACACTTGAAGAGAACGAGGAGACGAAACATTTGCTTGCCTCTTCGACGTGATTTGTGGACATAGATTCCAATTGAGTCGATAGTGATGAATGACGTCTGCTGGTCAACCCCGTCATCTATCACAACACGGTCTTCTAAACTGACAAAGTGACAACAGAAATGACGAAGAATTGGACTGAAATTGTCAAATGAAATTATACAATATATATACACAGTGGTATGATCACCTTAGAAGATTTGTTCCTTTTGCACTATTGTATTGCATCGTAATGATGCCATTGCGCACCAATAACTTATGAAGATAATGAAATATAAACTATTCCATCCTTTTGAATATCCCCATGGGATCATTGCGTGCATTGGCGTTACAGCTGAAGGTGTGTCAGGCAGGCAAACCTGCAGTAGTGACCACCTGTGGTGAGAGGCCACTTTTCACTTGTCACGGCCTGAGACATGTTTGACTGATTTTGATGTGTGTTGCTGAAGAAGGTTCATTACGCTGCGCAGGACCGAGATCGATGGAAGATACTTCTAAAACGGAAGTGATGACCATGGTCCACTGTTGCCATGCCACTATTACTGATTCTAGTACGCTGCATTTCATTAGGCAAACCTCTCATCTCTGTCTTGGCGTAATAGAGTGGGTGATATTTGTGAAATAAATGATGAGCGATTTCTGTGGATTATTGCAATCTCTGTATCACTTTGGATGCAAGACGTTCTATGACTGTAAATGAGGCTGCGCCTCGTTTTCTGAGATATTGAGCACAAGGACACTCCTCGCATTTTGACTGGCTCTGGGAACACCACATGGCCGTTGCCAAGGCGGCAAAAACGAGAGGGTACACAATGAAGAGAGCGAATTTGCCCGAAAAATATGGCGATAAATTCCCTAAGAGATGCTTTGGCTTTGGCAAAATGTCCAATGCTTTGGATCGCAAATCATCCTCGTCGATGTGCGGATTGTTGTTGGTGCATTCCTGTTGGGAAAGAGAGATTCGGCAATCAGAGTTTCGCTGAGGCTAATCAGACCACCAGAAGTCCTCTGATGGATCAACATATGGCTGCACAGATCAACCTGCCAACCCTGGCCCCTCGCATTCCAAGATCGCCTTTTAATTCACTATAACTTCTACTTACTTTGACGCGGTGTCCATCTTCAGGTCCTCCTAGTAGATGTAGATCTTTCTCACCGGCGGAGTGCAATGATTCGATGGCATCCACGTATTGTTCCTTGCCGACGGCAGCGTAAATGGCGGCGAGCAAATCAAGGCTTCTTGCTGTCTCTTCGCTTTGTTCCCCGCACCGTTTCTTCCTTAGCTCAGTTGCCCTCGCGCAGTATTCAAGTGCCAGCTCAGACTTCTTCTGTTCGAGACAAAGCGAGGACAACCTCTCGTATTCGTTCGCTCGTTTAAGCTCAGGGCTGTCTGGATCATCGCCTGTTTGGTCTTGCTCGCCACTCGTAACCAATGATGTCTCATAGTACAACTTCGTCGCTTGCATAAATTGAACCGCGCGCGTGAAATCCTCTTTGCTGGCGTAAATATCTGCTATGCTCTGGAGGCATTTTGGCAAGGCAGGGAACACAGCCGATGCGGTCAAGTCTTTCAAACAACCGAAAAAGCAGTGCAGGGCATGTCTGTATTGTCCGTTTGCTTTGAACAAACTGCCTTTCTCGTACAGGCGCTGCCGCTCGGAATCTAACAGACAAGAATTGACGATGAGGCCAAATTCGTCCTGACCGATACTTGCATTCTCTTCTAACGCTACTTTTCCTAACCCATCATCGCGACTCTGCTCGGCCATATTGAATATCAGCTGCGATGTGTTGCTCATTTGTTGCTATAGCTGCGGGTGGCGGTTACCAAGCAACTGTCCAGAAGAGAGACCGTCATTTTCACTATGGTATCGAGGTTGGTTAAGATCTCGGCACACTGATAATAAATTCCCGCAATCCACTTCAACTTAAAGAGTAATCTCATAACTACGATTTATAAATATTTATAACCATTTGTGAATCAAAAGAAATCGACAGAAGACATTCGCCATATCGATGTTGTTCCTTGTGTTTCATTTACGTAATCATTCCTTTCAGCGAAACGATTAAAGGTTGAAATTTTGCTTTCCGTTGTAAGTTTATTACTACAACACGATATTCGATGCTGGCAAGTTCCAGCGCGGCCATGTTTCTTAGCCGCGTAGCGGCAATGCGGCGTGCGTCACAAACAAGAACTAGGAGCCGCCACGCGGGGAAGCTGTCCTATCCAAGTTTACAATCGATAAAGAAATCGAGTCTCAAGTATATTTACAGAATTCCGACGAGTGCGAATTATTTGTGCAATTTAATCATCTTGCAGTTGGTTCATGCTGTAAGCTTTGTTTTCCATGCCTCGTTTTGACTGTGGAGTAGAGGATTCGAAGGCCTTGACCTTCAGCTCACTGTTCGCGCGTTGCTTCTTTAGTCGAATGACAAGTACAATGACGACAACGAGGGCAAGCAAGCCCAGAGCCGAGGCCAGAATCACAATCAACATGGTTTTGTTCTGCTTGTCTTTCGATGAACCAGCTTGAGCTAAAGCAGAACGAAGACACACAGATGTTAATCAGACACCCTATGAATGCCACTACAGTGAAACCTGTCTATAACGGTCACCTCTGGGACCTGAGAAAAATGACCTTTATAGACAGGTGGCCTTACTGTCTAATTTGATTTCTATAGAAGTGTCATTTTGGTGTTATGAAGAGTGGTATTTATACACAGGTGGCTGCTCTATAGAGGTGGCGGCAAATACAGGTTTGACTGTAGAACAGCACTGATGCCCAATTAGTAATCACTGGCCGCTGGTATAATCATCTGATTGAGACGGAGAAACAGCCGGGCTGTCTAATTGCTTCTCAGCACCTCCAGCTTGAGCTTACAAATTGACGAGATTCTGTCTCTTTAAATTCAGACAGACATGATCTAATGGTATGTCCAACCATTCAGCAGACAGCATGTTGGTTTACATCGCACCCGTTGATCGTCATATGCTTCAGATTTAATAAGGGAATGAACTTAGCCAACAGTTCAACGAGAAGCCATTGAATAATCAAATGAAGAAGCACTTACGATCTTTGCATGTCTCTCCATCGATTTCCGATTCGCATCTGAATAATAACATGAATTCGATTAGATCATCAACGCAAAAGAATTGCAGTAGATTTTCATTGTGCGCTGACTGGCGAATCTACTCACTCTAAGCCAGTGCATCCCGCCATGCATTGGCAACTGAGTTTGGCGGTCTTTGCATCCGTCACGCATTTACCGCCATTTTTGCAGGGGCAGTGCTTTGGCGTGATTTCCAAGACGAAATTCGTCTTCATTTTGCATCCGTCAAAGGCTCTGACGTCAACGTAGAACTTGCTGTCGCCACGCGGGGTGGTGACGAGTAATCCGCCTGGCGTCAGCGAGCAACCCTCTTTTCTGTCACCCAGCTCGAACGTGACTGTGAGGTTGTCAGGGTCGTACGCACTCAACTGAAGACGGAGCTCTTGGTCAGCATACGCAGTGACGAGACTGGACATAGTGAAGACAGGCGCACGATGAACTGAAAACAAAACAAAGCAAGCGTCACATCACGGATCGACCAAGGATGCTGACAAGATGACAGACAAAGAGACATACCTACAGGCAGACATACAGACAGACGGACAGACAGACAGACAGACAGACAAAACTCCTGTTATTTTACTAACGCTTCTCACCTTTTCGTTCTGTAAACTTGGTCTCGCTTTCAGAGGGATCACAGACGCGACACCAATTCACTGGGTCTGCCTCCCCCTTAGCGAAGCAGTAGCCGTTCACATTGCAGGAACCAACCTGGCAAGGTAAAGGACAAGAGTTATGTCAGTTTGTGTAACTTCATCCACAGCAGGACGAAGGGATATTAGGGCTGCTTGCAGTGGGACGATATGATTTCGGTCAAGGAATAGAAAACTTGGCAGATCTTCCCGGGATCGGTTCGTTACCTTGTGTTTACACGTTCCTATCTTCCCACCAACGCATTCCAAACACTTCGAGTCGTAGACAAGGAACAATGCGTTGTTTCGGCTGAAGGTGGTGGCGTCGTTGGAAATGTCAATCAGATAGCCAGCCGCTGGAACTCCCTTGATGCTGGCCTCGTTTCCGTTTAGTAGTAGGGGTGTGGCAGGGAACTCGCACGACACTTCGCGGAAGCTGAGAAGGAATGCGCGGGATTTCTTGATGTTTTTTGTCACGACGAAAGCTTTATCGGAGATCTGAAACAAAGAACAACGCCATGAGACTTGTATTTTGCAAGTGGTTAGGGCAGAGCCTTGCGGGTTACACAAACGATCAAAAAGCTACCAGTTGGACATACCTTGACGGCTTGTGTCCTACATGTCAGCTTATTGTTGTCAAAGAAGTCATCTCCCGTGACCCTCGTTCTAATGCACTCTCTCTTTCGAATGTCGCACAGGCCTCCATTTGGAATTTCAGTGACGGTCGGTCCTTGATTGACGTGAAGAGAACAATCGGATGACACGTAGCCAGCGTTACAGATGCAAGTGCCGTTCTGACATTTGCCATTGCCGCTGCACAAGTTGAGGCAGAGCGTGTTGCCGACGTCAGGGGGTGGAGCAAGGGTGCCATTGCTGGCCTGGTCTGGTTTCCATAGAGACACGTTCCTCAAGACTAGCTCTTCGCAGTCTTCTCGGAGTGTTCCGATGGAGGAGAACACGAAGGTGTTGTTGTCACTGAACTGAAGGAAGGACGCAGAAATGTCAACGAAATCACTACATTGCCAATCTAATCTATTAATTCGAATTCCTTTACAACAGGCGCTTCTTACTTTTATTCTCAACTCACCAAAATGTCTTCGACGCATTGTTCCAGGTAGGGAAGAAGTTCAACGCCCGGCAGTTTCAGGCACACCATGCCCACATCGGAGGTCTCCAGCATACGCTTGCAGTAGCTCTTTGTTCCAGATTCTGTCTTTCCTGAACCAGTCGGGAAAGATGGAACGGTAAAGTTCAGGTTTGCATCGCGGTCAGCGGTGTAGTTGCCAAGAACATTTCCGTCATCAGGCAGAATGATGTCATCGTCAGTAGAACGACGTCTTCGCCGGCCGCAGTGTTCGGCCCCTGGGAACGTCAGCCCCTTCCAATTCTTGCCGTTCTGGGTGTACTTGGGTCGCTTGCCCCAGCCCTCGAAGTCACAATTCACACGACGATAGCCCTTGTTATTGTCCAGACACGTGCAGAAGTATTTGATGCGATCGGCGTTGCACTTCTTCTTCTGATGGAAACTCTGGTAGAACATTGAACCGCCCGTTGGAAGCCTGAAAACAAAATCAGACACGTCCATGTTTAGGAGGAGAAGAAGGCTACAGCCAAGTCGATTGAGTTGCATTGGCTTTCTAAAGCAGTGGAACACGGCTGCTATAATACCTCCAGCTTTCAGTGAAGGCGTGTGGTGCGATCCTTCTGCCTAGCAATCTCGTATGAACGACGCCGTTCTTCGCTTTCATTTCGTTCCTGGGATTTCTATCGAAAGTGCCGCAAAGGCCTTCGGTCGCACGGAAGTCGTCGCTGGGAACTTGAACGACGAAGTTCGCGTAATTCCAATGGGCGAACCATCTGTAGGCATCAAACTTAACAAAGGCACCAGATGGCAAGTTGATCTGAAAGTAAGAACAGAAATGATATGTGAAACTTCGTCATTCTGGTTGCTCTGAAGTCATAAACATCAGAAAGGATCAAACATTGCTTACCAGGAAGCTCCTTCCGTTGTTGCTCCTGACGACCTTGAATCCCGGTTTGGGTTGATCTTCAGACGGGAACGTCACCCTGGGAATGCCCCCTCGGCACATATCCACGATGGCAACGTCATCCCCTTCGCGCACTGCGATGCCACAATTACATGACACACTGGCACATTTCCACGTCCTCACGTGCACCTGATTAACCAATCAAAACGCACGTCAGACAATACCACACAAATACATAACTCAACAACCAGCAAGGGTTGATATTCAAACTCGTACCTCGAACTTCCTCGATTTGCTTTTAACAAGAACGTAGTCACCGACGGAGAAATGGTTGTAATATCTGGAAGAGAAATCCGCTTTTAAATTCATTTGAATATCCAATGGATCTGGCGAGTGGGAATTCGTATGTTGATGGTTTATGCTTACAGTTTGTCGAATGTTTTGATGTGCGGGTCACCGGTTGAAGTGCACGTTGCGGTGGCGATATCAACGGCCATAATCTGGAAGTCAGTGGTAAAGAAAGGGTTAAACATTATCACTGTATTACTTTGCAGAGGCCACAGGGCATCTAAGTTATGCACAGGGCGCTTGGATGATGGTCTCACCTGTGCATCCGGGATCTTAACGTGATTGTCCCAGTCTTTGGGGTCAAGATGTTTTAACACTTTGAATGCGACATTCATTGTGTGATCACCGTCGTCAATGAAATCTCTCTTAGCAACTACTTCAAGGGTCTTCGTTTGGGCCTTAGGTGAAGTCTTGAATTCCAGAGTGCAATAATCGAAGACTGTTTGCGTGTTGAGCTGACCGACATTGACGAGGACCTTACAATCAACCAGATTCTTGCAGACGATCGGCACAGTCGAAGTCACTTTCAATTTCAGTGGTTTATCTTTCTCAGTCAGGCGAAATTGAACTTGCTTCGGCTCAACCTATCATTTAAGACAGAGGAATGGAATTAATACCACAAATTACAACATGACTAAAGATCGTCTATAAAAGAATCAACGGTCGATGCTCGGACACGCAGAGACATGCAACCGTCAATATTGTAGAAGAACCTATTTATAACAGGAAACATATATTTCCATCCAACCTAGTTTCCAAATGAGCTACGATTATCATAATTAAAACGCAATTATAAATTATAAACCGTTGAAGTTAAAATAAATTAGACAGAATGATGCAGTCAAAGGTCAATGTTTGCTTGAACTGCTGGCCACGGATGCTGAACAATCAAAGACGTAAAGATCAACTTTCAGAGAAAACGAGACACCAGGGCAACGCCGTGGGTTCAGGGTGTGGGTAGTACCTTGATTCCGGCAAAGAAGAGCTTGCTCTCCACTTCAGGGCCACGCAGGTTGGCAGAATAATCGAAGTGACCGCTGACGCGACAAGAGAACTAAACGATGACAACAAAACATCCAAGTGTCATTTCTAATTAAACAACGAAATAGTCGAAATGGTATTCAGGTAATAATGACTGGGCATAACAAACAAAGGACACGCGACGAATGACAAACTGACAAAACGACAAAACGACACTGAAATACGAAGTATGACAAATGAGGCAAATGACACAGAATAGAGTGGTCATACCATTTGACCCAACTTGAACAAAGACCCAGTCGTGAAGTATTCGTTCTTGACTGTGGCGATTCGTTCCGTTCCCTTCAAAGTAATCTTCTTGAAGTCATATGATGGTGATCCAGTGTGGAAGTAGACATCGAACCTCGCCTCTGGCTGAGTGTTGGGGCTTTCGAAGGTGCATTTGATCTGAAGCTGTTTGCTATCAACACCAAATGTCAACACTGGCACTCCTTTAACGCGAGGGTAGGAATCTACACAACAACAACAACAACAAACAGTGAACGTATAATAGATCTACTGACAACAAGGAGCGAGGCAGCACTGTCACTAAAGCACATTGCAGAACAGACAGACAGATAGACAGACAGACAGACAGACAGACAGACTGTTGGTAAGTCATTTCTAACATCTGTCATACTTTACAGTGAGTATGGACATACCTTTGCAACCGGGTGTGAATTGTGTTGGTGATGTACTGCCGGCTGGACAGGGCACTTCGGTTCCTTACAAAGCAACGAAAGGAGAACAACGTTGAATCTTCTACAGTAGTTGTTTATTCAAACTTGAGAAGCAACGGCGTTTCTACTGCCTACACTAACGGTCAGTCCTCACCTGCACAGTAACCCATGGCAGCGCCGGGGGTTGGTGTCAGATAATAGACGTATGTGCCATCTTGGCATTTCATGACTGGCACGGGCCACTGGTAATTGGTTCGACAGCATGTGTTGTCCCATGCAACGCAGGCTGTGAGATTGGTCACGACGTTCGCCTTCGTCGGTGGCGTGCCCTTCAACCACACAGAACCATGCGTGCCTAACATAAAAAAAAACAATTAACAATTTTGAAGCAGCTAAAATATGTACCTCCCCCATGACTAAAAGCAATTGAAAGTAGAACTGCCAAGCAAGCATTACTGTACATAAAACCATCGAGCAGCTAGCTGTCCTGCCTGCGTGGCCGTTTGCCTGTGTGGCCTTACCACAAGAGTAGGGTCCCGGACAGGTTGTGGGCATTTCTTTTCCAGCTTTGCTGGTGAATCGGTACCATCCTTTGACTAGTCTGTGGTCGCTGTGTTTGGGTTGACTGACACTAGCCTTGAAAGCTATGCTCCGTTGCCAAGAGCTCTCTCGTAATGCAAGGAAGCAAGGATCTGAAAACAGAACGAAATCATTGCAATGGTTCAAACTCAATCTTCAGACTGACGAAGGAAGGATTACATGGCGAACGAAGAAACAACACAAAAGTAAGCAATTAGTTGAACAACAAGAATAGCAATTTTTGAGCATGCTGCTCCTGGGACCGAGTCCGCGGCATCGTTGTTGCCGTGTCGATGCCACATGGATATGAGACCGATTGAAGTGACTCTCGGCTGCCGATGACACTGGACTGTTGCTCGCTAAATAGCGGCCGCCGTCTAGAGCGTAGATTCATCGTCGAAACTAAAATTGGATGCCAATGATTTGTACACGCCGCTTCCGCGTGGGAAGGACGACGCCCACTCGGCGACAGACAGCATTTGTAAACTTCTGCGGTTATGTACAACTGTTTTCAACTGAAATAACTGTCACAGCATTTTCTGAAATCAAAGTACAAATATATTGAGTACTGTCAGAAGGCTTGTTAGCGGTAGGGATCAACGGGGAGCAGTTTTTGGCTCTTTTCCGATGCCCCTCTTCCGGGGGTTCTACAGCAAATAATCTCCCGCGGGTTTCAACGTTCCCGCAGATAGCAATTAGCAAACTGGGAGATGCATTTCCTTGTTGTGGACTAATTAGATCTACATTAAATGTCCACAACAACGAAATCATCCTTTTCGCGCAGTTAATACTTGAATACGATGTGCCATACTCAGGAAACATCTCAAGAAATCCCATCACCCGAAGCAAAACAAATCGCGCAAGAAACTAGTAGAGACAGATTTGCAATTCTCTAGAGCGAATAATGTATCTGCATTGGTTCCATACCTTTCCCAGTGACTTGTGATTCTACTTTCGTCGAGTCGTGGGCCAGCAAGACCAGGCTGAGAGTGACCATCACCCAGAAGGAAGCAATCGTCGCCATGTTGGAGAAATGAGTGATCTAAAAGGCAGAATCTGAAGAGGGATTGCCTATCTACTTTGAAGGTGCACGAAGTCCAGCTCCGTGTGGCAACTGATTTGACAGTTGTTTGATGGCGAGCTTAAGTAGTCAACGCTGCCCTCTTGGCGGTTGTACGCGAATGAATAATGCGAAATATCTCAAGATTTTTCACCAAACTGTTTCAGTCAATACAACACCTCAAATCGAAGTGGTGTCAAGTTCTCTGATTCGCCGATGACTGCGAGCGTCGGGTGGGAGGCAACGTAACTTCGACGTCAGAGAAAGTAACAAAGCAGATTGAATGTTTGGCGACTTTACTTGCGGATTTACGGGACAACGACTAAAACATGATTTAAACCATTGAGTGCAAGCAAATATTATCCAAGGGAACTTTCTCACGTTAAACATATTGTTTACATTCATGCTGATCAGTCATTTGCGCCATGAATTCGATTGCTCGCATCATCCGGCGTTTATTCGGATTACGTCAAAGGAACAACACTAAAATGGCATCGGTACGCTAAATTGACTATTTATAATCAGCTCATTTGAATGAATCTGCAAGGAAACCAAATTATCAACCAAGAATGTGAAAGTCCAAGCCCAAATGGACAGCACGATGAATAATGTCACGATTCTAATTGGTTATCTCGATGTTTCGTGGCGTTGAATTTCCGTTGACATGTCGCCATGGTAATCAGTCATTTGATGCGACACAAGCATCGTTGTTTGATTGACCTTCGCGACCTTAACACTACTTCGTCACGCAGGGTTTGCATTTCTGCGGGACAGCCCCGCGCTGCTAAATAGCTGCCAAGTTGATTCTATCGACGTATTGTTTGCTTGCGAGGGAAGTCATGTCGCCAGCGCTGGTATTTGAATATAACGCATCATTGCCGCATCAACATGCACCCACACGATTCAATCAGGAAGCACATTCCATTTACGTTGCTGCGAGTACATCTCAATGGGGCTTCACAACGCACATGCCAGGGTGCCGAACGCCATCATGTTGCCTTGTGTACCCATACGTACAGTCAAACTTGTATTAGTGGCTACCTCTATAGAGCAGCCACCTGTGTATAAAGGCCACTTTCATAGCCCCAAAATGATACTTTCTATAGAAGTCAACCTGGACAGAATGACCACCTGTCTATAAAGGTCGTATTTTTCAGGTCTGATAGGTGACCGTTACAGGCAGGTTTTACTGTGTCATCATTGATCAGAATAGCGTGCTCGGTCTTAATGAATTTAGAGCTGAACTTCTACCATTTGGCAGCCCGGCATGACCATGAAAGTGACCATCGTGATAATTGATAAGAGTAAGAATGGATGCGTCTCAAACCAAACCATTTCTTGATCATCTGTGGCAGAAGGCAACTCATTTTGCCCACAGCTTCATCTGTTCGAGACCGTCATCATCGACTCAAAGGAGGCCCCATCTACGAAGCATCAATTGATCCCATTGTCCCCAGCTCCCATTACACGGACTTCAAGTTTATCTTTCTTCCAGTTCCGTGCCTTCCGGTTACTTGGGGTCTTTATAGTAGTCTTTTCCGTTGAGTTCTCCACCCACTGCCATTGCGCAACAGGGTTGGTTTACCGGTCTCCAATGACGTCACCACGAGATCGAGTCTGCTCCCGTTGCCGTTGGTTTCCACTTTGATGCATTCTGAAGCATGATAAACCACTGCGGGAGTCCCTGGGGCTATCTGTATCGTGGAGACTGTTCAGTTGAGTGATATTTTAAGATGTTGTGAAATATCCACAAACAAAGAGAAGCACCGATGTTCTCACGGTAGCCGATATTGACAGAGAGAGAGAGAGTTTGCGCTTTGCTTGCGTCGTAATTTGCCGCTAAATCCATCTCACTGAGTAATGCAAATCGTAACGGAGAAAACTCCTCAAGAAGGTCGCATCGCTCACGAAACAAACTCAGGCCGAATTCTATATGGCCAAGTGCGTTAAACGTGCTTCTTGATTATAATGTTGCATTGATTGTAGGAAATTTGGTTTCAATTTTTCAAAACAAATTTCGTTTTAATTTTTAAGCACATTTCGTTTTAATCCTCCTTTGTCAATGTGTTGCTTTCCGTTGTGAGAGGTGAAAACAAAGAACACAAAAGAAGAAATGAAGAGGTCTTCACGTGACCATCGATCAGCCTCTTTCATTCGCAGCTCGACCAGGAGGCTCAATGAGAGAACGACTGCAGCATACTGTATATTAAACTTCATATCTTTTGAATGTTCTTGATTGAAAGATAGACCGCTTCATATAAATATATAACTAGCCGCAGTCAAATATTAGAGGTGCAATTCCTGCTTGACTTGCTGGAGCAGGAATGAATCTCTCTCGTCACAAAAGGACGAGACACGAGTGTACATAAAGTCGATGTATTTGTGCTACGCTCTGGTCCGTAGACAGGGAGAGACGGCAAAGGGATTCATATGTCCGTGATAGCCAGAGCTCTATGTCTAGGACCAGGCGAGACAGCGAATACGGCGAGAGAGAGAGAGCGTTACAGGCGACAGCAGTTATTATACGATTTACAAGCACAGGGAGACTAGACTGGAACAGGAAGAAATCAACGATGACGTAAGCCCACTACAGCGTAGTCTCTTTTGTCAGGGCAAAGATCGCTACGACAATGCTTCGCCAATTGTTGTAACTCTCGTACGAACTGTTCAACCGATTCTGCGGTATTCTGCGTACGTGCTTGAAAGACTGCACGTTCGTGGATTGTATTCCGACGGGGTATAAAATACGCCGTGAATTTCTCAATCAGTTCTTTGAAGTTGTTTTCTCCTATGTCTCCTTCCGCAGTCTTGGCTGACTCGGATGACTTCGACGTCTTTTCATCCCATGAAAAAGTTTCCATGATGCGCACTGCATTTTTAGTTCCCATACAGTAAA
>OFHS01003131.1:0-18052 GCA_900245855.1 Calvadosia cruxmelitensis | reverse complement strand
GAAGGCCTATCCGGCACGAAAATCACTCCGCTCCGATAGCTATCCGGTATAGTGTAAACCAGGCCTAAAGGTCATCTCCCTCTGTTCTCAATTGTGACCATTATAGACAGGTTTCACTATACACAATATCCTAATTGAATTGTAATGAATGACCTCCATGTGTGAAGTCAGAAAAAATATGTAAGATAAACTCAATAAGCCAATAACTTGTCTCCTGTGGGGCCCAATTAAAACCACATTGTAAGATAGGGCGTTGGCTGGGCTGGGCATCAAATTTGTGATGCCTGACTGGCAACCAAGCGTCTTAACCCCTAAACTATGCGATCACAAATGAGTTGCAAATGACTGAGAAGTGTCATCTAAACCCATGGTCTGTCATCCCAGGCTGCAAATTTGAAAAGCAATGATTTGACTTCAAATTTATTATCAAATGTTCTTACGGATATCGAAATGAAAGTTGCTAAGCATCATGGGTTGTATAGATAACATTGTGAAGTCCATCATTATTAATTAGGAAACTAAATTTACCTGGTTTTCAAAGTTTGAGGGTACAATCAAACCTGCATTAACGGCCACCTCTATAGTACAGCCACCTGCTTATAAAGACCACTCTTCATAGCCCCAAATTGACCTTTTCTATAGAAATCAACCTGGACAGAAAGGCTACCTGTCTATAAAGGTCATTTTCCTCTGGTCCCAAAGGTGACCATTATAGACAGGTTTCACTGTAATGCCACAATCAGCCACCAGTGGTTTAGTTGTACATCCATAACTATTGTCGGTCGTATCAACCTAACTATTAACCACTGATGCATGGAACCCATTCCTTGACCCCAGAGATGAAGTGTCACATCAATGGTGCCATCAACCCCAATGTGTAAGAGCTAAGCGCAAAGCATTTCAAAATATCTTGCAACTTGTCTTACTGGATACCTGTCCTAGATGACCACCTGTCTTAAGAGACCACGTATATTTTCGTGAAATGTTCAAACAGTGCAACTTGACTTGTCTTGAGCGACCACCTTTGTTAAGAAATAATTTCCCATTGCTCTCTTTGATGGCTGCTTAATTAGTCAAGTCTAGTTGACTGTAGATTACCCTAACTATTCGTTCATAACCCTAACGACTACTAGTTTGCTGCAAGCTACTTTGCAAGCCACTTTATTTTGCAAAACAATTTTGGAAACTAAATGTTTACATTTAAACAGGTTTTACATACATCCGACTTGAAAATGCTGTCTTTTACTTAACTGTAATTTCATAATTGTTTTCGTTCTAAACATGTTCTAAATGGTTTTGTAGATATTGGATTTGCTTATAAGTGGCGTTAGTTTCACATACTAACAGCAAAGCAAATTCTGAAAGGATTCGTTAATACTATGCTAACCAGTCGATTCAAATACTCAAGCAATATCAGACATAAATGCGATTATCAACAGACAACAAACTTTCCGTTTCTTGAGATTTCCTTATCCTGGAAGACTGCTTCAAAAGAAATGTCCGCTAGTCACCTGTCTTATGTTTGTCTTGCTCTGAATGGCTGGAGTAATTGTCAAGCAGATAGTTGTCCACTAGATGGCAAGCTGGATTTGATTTGATCTGATTCGATTTACTGTATTTTTCAAAGATGTTGAAAAAGATACCTGCATTTGACAGGCAAGTACATGCAAGAAGGACTTGCACTTATCTATAGCATAAAGTAATTTACAGAACACATAAGAAATTAACATGTTTCTAACTTGTTTTAAAAGAACCAAGTTACCCTGACAACACCACATCGTCATGGTACGAGTTCCAGAGGGGGAACGACTCAATTACAAAAAGAAACCATACATTTATTACGAGGAACGTATCTACTTTTTGTTTTTGAGAATGTCAATGTAAGGAATAAGTGCTGATGTTTTTTGTAAATATTTAGTCTCACCGATGTGAGTAAAACTTTAAAAGCGAATACCATGTTGGAAATGTAGCAATTTATGATAGTAGGCATCAGCCAATAAGTAGATTGAAGGGAGACAAACAGAGAAAGGATGGATGGTGAAGCCAGTGGCCAACCATTCTAATGTAATGCAGTCAATTCCTGTATTAGCGGCCACCTCTATAGAGCAGCCACCTATGTATAAAGGCCACTCTTTGCAACCCCAAAATGACACTTTCTATAGAAATCAACCTAGACAGGAAGGCCACCTGTCTATAAAGGTCATTTTTGTCAGGTCCCAAAGGTGACCATTAGTGACAGGTTTCACTATATCATAAATAGGTTTCCAAGTTTAACCGGTATGGACACAATTAAACTGACATGGGAAATCGAGTGAATTTGTTCTGTTGAAATTATTACTTATAGTGACATGTAATTAATATTGTTACCCCAAATTAAGTACGATGTAAGAAACAGTCAAAATCCGATGAAATAGGCTGAGTATGCAGTCTATATGTTGGTTCGGTCACAGCTAATTTGGTAATGCTAGAAACTTCGGCAGTGCTAAACTGTCTTCTAACTTGTCATTGTGACCCCCTGTCTAAAGCGACCACCTGTCTTGTGAGACCATTGCTAAGTGGCCAGAAAGCAAGTTAAAAAGCACAACGTACTCTTATGTGTCCCTGTAAAGTCCAAGTAATACCATCTGCGTGTACCAAGAGACCACATTTCATTGGTCCTTTGAGTGGCCCCTTAAGACAGGTTGATCCTTCGGAGACCATCTTCTAAGCCAAAAGCTTTTAAATCCTTCTGTTTATGTTATTGAAATTGTTTCTGCTTAACCGGAAATTCACTTCATCCGATAAAACCGATTTCCCTTGGACGTCTTGAGTACAGTGCACAGTCCAACCTGTTTTAAGCGACCAATACAAATGGTATCTTAACACAAGCGGTCGTAGCTTTAGATGACTTGGACTGCTCTTTGAAGACAGGTGGTCATCAGAGCAGGGTTGGCTGTGCCGAAATGTAGATATATTGCGTGCTGTATCAGCCGCCAACGAAGGTGAGTGAAACTTTTCCGTTACTGACTAGGCGACTCTAAAGTGTAGTCTTAGTTATAATAATAAATAGTTGTTTGATCGTATTCGGGGTTACTGGGAGTCATCTCATTCGAAAACAGTCGAACCTGTATTAACGGCCACCTGTGTATAAAGGCCACTCTTCATAACCCCAAAATGACACTTTCTATAGAAATCAACCTGGACAGAAAAGCCACCTGTCTGTAAATGTCGTTTTCCTCTGGTCCCAAAGGTGACCATTATAGACAGGTTTCTTGTAATTACGTGTCTGAGCTGCTGCTTGCTGACCACTATTTTACTCATTATTTCCGTCAACCTCAACTCAGATACGACCCCAAGAGACTGATATCGATCCCTTTCGATTTGCCGAGGCAAGCCCCAGCAAGATATACATAATTATGTAACGTTAAGACAGGCTAGTCCAAGCTGAAACCATACATTTAAAACCCATCTAATTGTCAATCTTGATACTGGGCCAACGATTTGTTGCTTCCTTCATGTTTATATAACTTGCTACAGTTGTTTCAGGTGAAATGACTTCTATTGAAATGTGAGTACAATACTACGCATGCGTACTAGCGGCACATCCAACAACCTCACTTCTGGATAAGTAGCGATGGAGATGTTCTGTAACATATTGTGAGCGGGTTTTCCAAGCTACATCATTCTGTGATGGAACAGCCTCGAGCTCCTCAGGTTTTGACTGTACATACATTCAATTATGAACTATGATGTACTTTTTGAATTTCTTTTGAATAAATTCGCAAAACGACTTGCTTCTTCATCTTTGTCGTTTTCAATGGGTGTGGCTCTGGGTATGGGGTGTAGCGTTCAGAGCCTGAAAGCCACCATGCTATGAATTGTATTCAATCTACTCATAGTATTCTACCTACTTATAATCTATCAGAGGATATTGTGAGAGGAAAAATTATTGTAGCAGCTAAAAAGGCGATTCACAGCAGCTAATTTATCACAGCTATATAATCTCTTTTCCGCAGCTTTTTAAGTTCACTTTCGCAGCTCGACAATAAATCAATGATAAATCAGAATAACTACACCTGGAAAAATCCAGAAAGTTTTGATTGAACTCCATAAGTAACGGTGCGATCTGTTGCGAGTCTATGTTTGAAGTCATATTGTTATGGCAAAGGCACTTCCGTCATTCAAAACTGAACTAAACTATCAGCTAAATGTAAATTGTATAATTTGAACAAAATGTATAACATCAACAGTGCAGTTTTAGTGTACTTCTGTACTTTCTAGTGACATGTGTAATCTTTTTGGTTATTTGATATTTCCAAATAAAGACACACGATGCAGAGATGCTAACTTGAAACAGAAACGGCATCATCATTTAGGATGTGCTTAATATCCAAAGCACAACAGTAGAAAGAGGCCTGGAATCGACATGGACATACAGTAAGAGGATTTAATAACTGATTTCATCATTTCAGCGTGCGGGAGTATTGGACGTTTTATCCCTCCCCTTGGCCCTATTTCTATTAAATCGTACAGCTTATTGTCAATTTAGAACAAAAGCCGAAATGAGATGACCACTCGTACAGAAGGGACTACATACCACGTGCTACATACTGTGAGTGTTGGCTAGGGTGATTTGGTCGCCCTATCAGGTTCAAAGCAAATTAAATGGGGCATAGCTACTAGATAGTGGATTAGATGTTGCATAGTTCGCTATTGTTCTGCTATTCGCAAGGGCCTATTTGCATGTTACTTGCGATAGTATGGCCGGGGCTTTAGGGTGTTAGGGAATGATCCGCAGTCGTCCATTTTGGGAGCGGGGAGAATGGCCTCGTTTGTAGGTATGAGTCATTTTTGTGCATTTGTTGGCCTCGTCCGCAGTTGTCTTTCTTTCTCATGGATGTTGTTTTTGGAGTCGCACGCGTGGGGGATTTTTGCTGTTTTCAAATCGCTCGTTGCCACTCAAAACAGAAACTAGGATCGCAGAGCACACTGCCTTTCAGTTTCTCCAGCTGATGACGACCTTGTTCTCCTACGAGATGTCGTCACAAGAAGGGCTCATGTCGCAGGAAACGTACCAAGGACTGATGCAGTCTCTGAAGCAAGAGGGATTCGAGTAAGCCATCAAATCAATGTTGTTTGAAAACTGATTGACTATGGCACAGGCTGTGAATCTAGCATCTTCTTACCGCATTTGATTGTTGTGCGATTGCTTAAGGTTTTCTTTCATTATATGATAGCTTTCCTCGTACCTGATTGCTTGCCACTGTTAACTAAATTCACTTTCCTCCATACGAAAATAAATTAATGTCAATATTGTTTCAAGACTGCTTCTGTGAAAGTACTGTAACTATTTCTTTGCATCTGCGGTTTCTTCCGCGAGAAAGATTATCTAATAAGGCCGCAAACACATCACCATATCATCCACAATATTTCTTTATTTTCTACACTCAAGAGGCCCAGTCTCAAAATTAATTGCAGATGTAAAGTGTTTTGGGGGTGGACTTGCCTAAGTCCCGTTACTAATTTCAGTGCGATGGTCTACTATGTTTAAAAAATGGAGCTTCCACCATTCATATCTATCTCAAATGACATCATCCAAGCAAAGTTCTTGCTTTTATGCAATGATTATCGGTTATCATTATTGCTTGGACGCAAAGAGGCTGTCAATGTTGACCAAATTTTTAGATGACAGGCAGGAAGCAGAGGTGCACGATTCAACTTTTCTTGAATCCAAGTCCAAACCAGATCCGAAAGTCCTGATTCCGGCTCTGGGTGAAATTCGAACTCTCTGGAAATTTATTTAATATGATATATGGCGGACCTAATTAATGTATCTTATAGGGCAAATAGTCCTGCAAAGCAACTGCATTCTGGTAATATAGCTGATCCGCGCTGCATCCAGCATCATTTCTTCAAGTTCTCCGTAGTAGTAGACTACGGCAACTACTTGAGAGACTGTCAAACTTTAAAGTTACCAACTGTTAACCACAGCATTGCACTAAGCAAGGCTTATTCAAGGTGCCCATCAGCTATAATTTTGTCAAAATTCCAGAAATCGTTCAGCTTCAAAGCGACCTTTTCAAAAACGGCTCTGTTAGATTCTGCACCAATTTGCATTATTCAATATTGACCTGATTTGAGCATTGGCGCTTTGCAGTGTGCTTTTAAAGCTGTGCAGAACCAGAGCCTTGTTGTTTCCCACTGCTAGTCAAAGCCATTCTTGCTAAATAGTAGCAGGTGCTGGGTTTGAACATACAAACAAATTGTTGAATATATAAAATGTTTCTATTCTTGTTCTTGCTTTGTTATTTACTGGCATATAATCTCTAAAGTATTGACAAACAGAATGTGTTTTATTGTCTTGTATCATTATTATGTGCTGTTCTATTTTAATGTTGGTATTTTGTCTTCTCTCTTGTAGATCTTCAACAATGGAAGAGTTCCTTGGAAATGATGCAGAATGTGAGTTAAATAACACTACAGCTAAACCTGTATTTGCGGCCACCTCTATAGAGAAGCCACCTGTATATAAAGGCCACTTTTCATAAACCCCAAAATGACACTTTCTATAGAAATTAACCTGGACAGAAAAGCCACCTGCCTATAAAGGCCATTTTTCTCAGGCCCCAGAGGTGACCGTTATAGACAGGTTTCACTGTATTGTGGAATAATAGGCCGTTCAATATAATAGACCTGGAGAGCACTGAATTTTACATAGTCCACATTTGTGCAAACAGCAGGCAAAAGATACACAAAACTTTTGACTTTCCAGCAAATTTTTGTGACAATTTCCATAGGTTGGATATGTCGCTCAAGTAGAAAAGTACCATAGTGAGATAACCCTAACAAAGTTGTCACTGAATGGCGTGTCGCTCACAACTCATGATAACATGAGTTAATGTTTATATGCTGCAGTAGGATGTTCGGAATGTAGTTCAGTCCTGGTACAGTTAAACCTGTATTAGCGGCCACCTCTATAGAGCAGCCACCTGGGTATAAAAGGCCATTCTGCATAACCCCAAAATGATGCTTCTAAAAGAAATCAACCTGGACGGAATGGCCACCTGTCAATAAAAGTCATTTTGTAATGTCCCAAGGTAACCATTATAGACAGGTTTCACTGTAATTTACTATCCTGGGTGCCAGGGATTATATTTCCATCAGTTGAGAATTTAATTCACTCAAATCCTCTTCCATTTATTTATTGAATGATTTGAATCGCTGTCCTTCATTGTGGTATTCACGTCAACAGCAGGGAAATTACGAACTAAACCTCAGTCATTATTACATTTTTAGGGAAAATAGTGTCACAGACGCCCAGTGAGACAGTTGCTATGGTGACAAACAGCGTCGTTAATGAGGTAACACAAGACTATTACGATGACCGCTTGATGGAAATGTAGGACCTACACGTGAAAGTGATGTCTTGATAGATTGTTAATTGTTTTGTCTTTGGTAGTAGAATGTATAGTGAAACATTTCAAACATAATTATATTAGTGACCATCTGTCTTGATCCCTGTCCTGCTCGTAAAACTGTTTAAATGAAGACTTGATGTCGCTTCACCAATTGTTGATTGGTTGCTTGCTAAAAACTAACTATCTGATTGGTTATGTGATGCTACTTTTGACTTGTTTCGAAAACGTGTCTACACGTCAATAGCAGGACAAGGGTTAAAGCCTGTTTCCATTTGAATTGGGAGCACCCACCGATTTTCGTAGGCTCCTTGCGGTAAAATGGAAACCGCGCATCGGGAGATCAGAAGTGAATCGGAAGGAGCCGGCGATTTTTCAACGTGTTGAATTTTTGGGAGCAATCGGGAGCGCACCGGCAGTGCAATGCGTTGCGGCACTCCCGATTCAAATGGAAACCAGGCTTAACCAGAGCACCTTCAAAAGTCAGACAGTTTCAATTTACCTGAGTAAGCAATTACCTGTCTTAGAAGACCACGTTTTGCGGTTCGCTTCCATGGCCACTCAAAACAGGCGTGATATTTTCCAGAGATACCAAATTGCTGGTCGCACAGATAGATAGTGGGGATCTGAGAGTAAAATGTTGGTTTTGTTGCCAGAGCTGTTGTGTCGTGAGATACAACAGAGAGTACTGAGGGGACTTGATTCATGCGATGAAAGTCAGTATGCAAAAAGGAGATTTTCATGGATTCACAAATTCATATTACAATTGTCATCACTAATCTATGACTATAACTGGCATAATTATTCTTTTCTGTCGCTTGTTTGAGGAATTTTTGCAGCTAAGAGTGATTGTTATCTACAGTCAAACCTGTACTAGAGGCCACCTCTATAGCCACCTGTATATAAAGGCCACTCTTCATAACCTCAAATGACACTTGCTATAGATATCGACCTGGACAGAAAAGCCACCTGTCTATAACGGTCATTTTCCACAGGTTGCAAATGTGGCCATTGTAGACAGGTTTCACCATAACTTGAATGGGCCTTGCTTTTTATTTCAGCATTCGCCAGCTTCCTCTGCTTCGGTCATGTCTGCCATCCCAGATGCTTCCCCATTTCCTGGCCCATTTGGTTTTAAGTTGGATTTTCCTTACGTTCCTGGAAGGCCTGCAAAGTCAGTGAATTGGGTCCATTCGCCGAGGATAAGCAAGCTATTTGTCAAACCCTGTGTCTATTGGCCAGTTCATTTTGTAACATCAGGTTAGATCATGATTACTGTATTTGGCTCTTGTGTTTTGTTTTATGAGGGAGGACCGGAGGAGCAGAGCTAGCGGTGATCAATTCTAAATGCACACGTCACTTATTCGCTGCCAGTTTTCTGCTTTGCAAAAGTCCGGTATATGGGTTTATTGTATCCTGGTGTTTGTTATGTAACATATACCACTGACATGATTGATGCCCCTCGTCCCCTAACAGCATTCTAATGTCTATGGCTGCTAGAAGCAATTACTGTCTTATGACAATAAGAGACAAGATGCTGTGCTCAACCAATAAGAAAACTTCAATTCAAACCAGTGACTTCGGTTTTTCAACAGCAACAATTCAAACCAGCGACATGGAAAGGTTTCACTGTATAGAAAGACCACTTTGCATTTGGCAATTGTCATCATTCAGGCTTACTAACACCATACCATAAGTGTGATACCGTGTATGACTAATTCAACACAGACTGTGGTCACTAAGTCCATATGCTCCTTTTCTGAGCTATCTAATCTGTGCTCACTAATCTGATCCCAGTAAGACTTCTTCGGTCGCCCCTTGCGTCGGCAGTCGGTTGGTTGGTGACATAGTAGCAACTCCAAAATGGGTATTAGGCCAACGTAGAGCATAACCGAGAAGAGCAATGCAGCTTTTGCGTAGGACTTCTCATGCGCAAGTGGCTTTCAAGGCTGCATTAGGGAGAAATTTGTTAATGATCCACTGTCGTTTGTGTGTTTCCAGTTGCTCCACCACGTGGCAGCATAATACGTGCTGTGATACGGTACAAAGACACAGAGCACGCGCGCAAAGTCATAACAAGATGCCCAAATCATGTAAAAGAGGACAAATCCAGTAAGTGAGAGTACCATGATATACTTGCTGATGCAATGTTAATTGTTTACAAAAGTTAGTATCATGCAACCTACTAATTTGGTAACTATTTCATTAGAGGTTTTTTCTCTTCTGGTTGCTACGCTATACAGTATCCCAATTTCACATTCGGGTAAATTTGCAAATTCAACGCGTGGAGAATATTCTTCTCATATTTTAATAGAGAAGAAAAGATTTTACCGATTGTAGCTCTACTGTCAATGAGCTTGTTACTGTTGAAAATGTTAATGATTAATTTGTCTCTTACTTGCAGCATGTCGGACATTTGTTAACCACATGATCCACTGCAGCAACAGGCAGACATTCTATGCGACATGTCCGACAACGGGGAGACATTCGTGTGCCGTTGAATATCAAGCTTCGTCAGGTGAGAATTAAAATCACCCTCTTTCAAGACTATCATTCTGTATGTTGGACTTGGCTATCAATTTATCAACACTGCTGATCAATGTGCGGTGAAACCTGTCTATAATGGTCAGTTGGTCACCTTTGCGACCTGAGGAAAATGGCCTTTATAGACAGGTGGCCTTTTTGTCCAAGTTGATTTCTATAGAAACTGTCATTTTGGAGGTATAATGAGTCGCCTTTATACACATGTGCCTGCTCTACAGAGGTGGCCGTTAATACAGGCTTGACTGTAGTTTGAAATCCAACAACAAATTCTTCTCTGATCCATTCTCCAGATTATTGTCATGAATAGATTGTATTACGGTAAGTTGGTAATGGGTCTTGTTGTTATTCATCAGAAGAACCCCGTTCGGCAAATGTTTTGTACAACTAGGAAGATATGTGTAAGAAGCGTGAATGAGTCTAAAACCCTCCTCGTAATTATCAGATGTATTCATTGGTTTCTTTATTTTGTTATAATGTCAGTAATATAATATTCCCCTGTTGTAATCAAACCTGTCAACACTGTGAGAAATAGTACTGAAAAGTACTGAAATGAGCTTACCTACTGAAAAAGTACTGAAAAGGCTGAAGAAAAATCAGCACATTTTGAAATAAGTGCTGTAAGTGTACTGAAAATACTGCTTTCCTGTCTGCGCTGTGATTTCATTAACTAAAGAACTTTTAGGTAGGCCAACTAACTTTTCAGTACATTTTCGATACTTTTTTCTCATAGTGCAACGGTGCAAAACTACAATTTCTACAAAAGTGTTGGTTCAGTTAAAATTCTGTTGAGTTCTTACTGTACCCTGGATTTTGGCTACTTTGTAGTGAACGTCAAGCTGAGTACACAAAAGTTGTGAGAGTTTTAATGGCAAAATTGAACTTCATTAAGTATTTTCTGATACAGTGTAACCCCTTTAATATCACCTCGGTTAATATCACAGCCCGCTTAATATCACTCCAGTTTGAGAACCAAGCTCTGTCTTAATCAACTATTCGTACCCCCTTAATATCACGACCCGCTTATTATCCCAATTTTTGGCTGCAAAGACATAGTGATATTAACGAGGTTTCACTGTATTGTTTTTTTTTTTACAGTTGAACACACGCATCAATTTTCAGAGATGTTTTCCTTGAACTGCTTTTCTTCATGTACTGGAAGCTTGAGACGACGCTCCATCATCATGATTTTCACGTTGGAGGAGAAGTAAGTGTTCTCATTAGCTTGGCTTTTAGTTTGAACCTGTTGCAGAATCTTATTACAAACGTGCATGACTTGTAGAGTTTTACAAATCAAATTTGCGAGGACAGACCAGTTAGATTGTTTTTTCTGAGTGAGCTGTAGTTCAGTTTGGACAGTCTCCTGCTCAATTGTGTTGGCTTTTATATGTTCATACATGAGGCCAAAATGATGGATTTTACAATAATGGACTGTTCATTTTGTGTTTTAGTGGTCAGATTCTTGGTAGACAGCCCCTGGACATTCGTGTTTGTGCTTGCCCTGGACGAGACATGACAAACGAGGAGTCCAAAGCTTGTAAGCAAAAGTGTGCAACATCAAGTACTACATCAACGACGGTTGTCAAAGCAGAGCCAGTTGACAAGGAAGCCAATGGCAGTACAAGCAAGCATACCAGTGGTAGGATTACACTGGTTGTTTATAGCTGAATGTTGAACGCTGAAGCAGTCTTTGTTATGTAAATTAGTTTTGATAAATTGCTGGGTTTTCGTATTACAAAATAATTGCGTCATGCGTCGCAGAAGGAGCTGGTCGTCTTGCGTCACGATTCAGTCTCACTTAAATTGGTTTTGGTTTATGGATTTATTTGTGTGGAAATAATTATACAGTCCTCTTGAGATCGTAAAATCAGTTTGTCAAGAGGACCCCTGCTGACCCTTAAGTATGTTCTTTTCCAGGCTTGAAGAGAAAATCTGTGGCAACAGTTGACTGCGCTCCACCTTCCAAGACAAGTGACAAGAAAGAGAAAGGAGGCTACATCATCAGGGTAGGTGTCACAACCAGACCAAGTCTCTAGTTAGTAGTTAATGATTATGTATCATGACAAAAATTGGCAGTTGTCTCGTGCCAATAGCATTGCACATGTAGCGGAAAATGATAATACGGTCAAACCTGTATTAACGGCCATCTCTTTATAGAGCAGCCATTGGTGTATAAAGGCCACTCTTCATAATTCCAGAATGACACTTTCTATAGTTCAAATCAACCCAAACAGAAAAGCCACCTGTGTATAAAGGTCATTTTCCTCAGATACGAAGGTGACTTCTTGCTCGTTTCCTCTTGGCATTCTGCAAACATTGAGTGCACAAATTGATGCCATTCCTTTTTTTAAAATGACAAAAAAATTGTCTTTAATCATTAACACGTTAGGCCAACCTGTCTCAAGGGACCTTCCATTGTAAGAGACCATGTTTCATGACTGCCCTACTCCTGTGGGTGGCCGTTTAAGACAAGTTTGTCCCCACTGGTACGTACATGACCCAGATCAGGGTGAGTGGGGGCTTCTAATCTACCACGGGGCAAATAGGCTTTTATGTGGGCCACTTGCGAGTGTGGCGGCCCATTGGCCGTTTTGCTCATGGACACATTGTGTACTGCGTAGGTCCATTGGTAGATTAGATTCTTTTTCACATGCAATCGTGTACTTTATTTCATGCAGGTAGAAACAAGAAAGACATACAAGTTCCTGAAGAAGATCAAAGAAGGACTGGAATTGCTGGGAAATGCTGAATCGTAAGGCTCGACCCATTGTTTTATGGATGGCGTAAAGTCTTATCAACATGCTTTTAATTTGAGCCGTCTTTTTACTCCTTGCATTTGCAGCTGTTCGTCGCCATCCGATTCGGAAAGCTCGGATCCAATGGAAAGCGCCACTGAGCCTGAAACATCTCAAGTAAGCTCACTGTACTGTTGCAAATATTCGGATCTTTTTAAATCCTCTTTGCTTTAAAATCTCATTGCCGTGTATTGAGGTGCTAAAATGGTGTAGAGTCGGTCTTCATGACCCCCTGTCACAAGCGACCACCTGTCTTAAGCAGCCATCAACATCTCATTTTACAGGACTACAGGGCATTAACGAAGAGTTTTATATATAGATAATTATTTACTTATATGGCTAGATGCAGCATGAGAGATGTTTTCTTCAACTGAGAGCAGTTTGAAACTTTCCCGTGTATGATTGAAATGTCAAATTTAAAATACATAATTATACATTTATCGGTACTAAACAATTGATTGTGTTGTGGCCAATTTTCAGGGTAATGGTAAGACGAACAAGGCCAGCTACGTGGTCAAGCGAGAGACACCAAGTGCTGACTGCGGCGGACCAAGCCAGGCGTCTGCTACTGGCACGGCAACTACCCGACTGGAGATAGGCCCAGGCCGCTTCATGCTACGACGCACTGTCACGTGTCCAGCAGCCATCACGCAACACATTTGAGTTCTTTAACTATGGACGAGTGTTGTCGCAATTCCTCTTTTCTGAGCTGTAATTTTTGACTTGCAGGTGTCCTGCATCAGATCTTGTAAATAGTCAGGGAATCCTGCTTACTAACTTTCAATGGTACGCTGCCGAGTGTATATTTGCATTTTGTTCGATTTTGTTAAAAAAATCTAGAGTTCTCTTTCATGAGTCCCACTACCCTAGAATGACAGCTTCTGAGAGTTGTGAGGAACATCATTTTACAGTCAAACCTGTATTAACGGTCACCTGTATAGAGCAGCCACCTGTGTATAAAGGCCACTCTTATTACTCAGTTGTTCTAAATTGTAAAATTTTGGTATAGTTTGTTGGTTTGACTTTTGGGAATAACAACACCGATGATCTTATTTGAAAACGAAATAGAAACCAATCCGTGAAGACGGGCTGCAAAGATTAGCAACAGATGGAATATTTCACACGACCATTTCTTAAAATCAGTAGATAAGAAGGAAATCCGGAATTTGTAAGAAGCTATAATCAACATCAAATGATAGCTAAAACGATGAAGTTATATTCAAATTTAGTACTTCTGTTTCCCTATCTCATCAAGTTGTCAAAGATTAGTCTATATCGATGACTCTTTACAATGGCAATCACAGTTTTAAACAGCTGAAAATGATTACTACCCACATACGGTGGTTGGCACATATCCTCCCACAGATGACGAGATAAAGTTGTAATTTTGATAATATCTCCTTGTATGACATTGCAATTATTTCAAAAATATGTCACGTAAAATGGAAAGACAGATTTGGTTTTATGACACTGATATGTATTAGTGACAGAAAAGAAGTGATTATGGAATTCTTGATCTTGTTTTACCGTGTTTACATTTCACCTATGTCTAATAATAATGCGTACATTTAAAGGATTTCCTGTGTCTTTTATACCGAAATAGACGACCGCATGCCTTGTCCTTTTAAACAATTCTTAAATTTATCCGAATAAGATTATATGCCGTCTAATGGTCTTGATGACCCAACTTCCCCTCCCTTTGGCTTGACTGACTTTGTCGGTCTTCTCGTGTTTACTTGTCACTCCGCGATCTTTAGACAGATAAAACAGAACCTCTTCAATAGAAAACCGAAAGAATCGGACAAGGGGCTGGCGTGGAACGAGAGAGCAACTGTTGTACCATTCGTGCCTTTAAAGTAGGCTACTCCGCTGCAGTGGTCTAGCTTACAAACACATTTTGATTCTTTAATCCGCTCATTCATCGAAAAGCTGTGAAAGGTATTTGATTTATTATTAATTAATCCTTGGACACACATTTTTACAACACGATGAAGTAGTTGAAAATACACTTGGATGGGTGATTTGTCGTATATTACGATACAATTTTCTATCTCGTAATTCATTTTCGCGCTTTTCATTCGATCATAAATAAAACATTCCTACATTTCTTACTATTTATTTATTTAGTAGACATTTTTCTTGCTGTTTGGATTTCTGTGTTGTTTTGCCACCTTAGCACTGTTTTTCTAGTTTTACCTTTGATACGATATCTTTTGCTTTCTATTGCAAAGTTGTAAAGTCTTGAAACGCAAAGTAGCACCTATTATTTGGAGAAAAGATCAGGGGGTTACGTGCTAGATGATTTAAAAAGGGATTTGAATTGTTCTACGTATCACATCTAGTTTTGCTCTTATTTATAATCACATTGCACTAAATGGTTTCTTTTTATCAATTTATTTTATATTATCTTTGTTATTTCAATGATATAGATGTAAGGGATATTTTCTTTAGATCGACAAACTTTGGTGTTATACCCCTGACGCGTCCGTTGTTTTCCTTCGTCGCGCTGTGAGAAAATTGCTTCGTGTTTGCTGCAGAAAACAGTTTGTCGGAAAGGAATGATAGCCGGATGCTAAATGATGCTATGTTGCTGGTCGACAGCAAGGGAATGCGTACGTTACTTGCATTACTGCACACCAAGCACCTCCGACAGATGTTCTAACTCTACGAACATTTATCGACGTCTTTAAAAGACCTGCTGTGTTTTATTCGGGAATGAATTTGCCGCCATGGAAGTTTTGCTAGAACATCCAACTCGCGTGGATATGAAACCAGGTCCAATACTTGATGGAATTGCAGACAGCAAGAGCGAGTGGAATATAGACTTGAGTTCATTCAAACTCTGGAATTATAATGAGTTCACCAAGGAGAGGATTGCTGAGGGTTTCTTTGGTGTTGTTAGCAAGGTGAGTTGTGGCATTCTGCAGTTGTTCAGGCAGGAAGTCTATTGATTTCTCGTCGCGTTCCTCTTCACTGTATTGCTTTGTCTACCAGATGCGATAGCACCATCTGTTTCCCCAGTTTGTTATGCCACGAAAACGTGAGCAAAGCTACAGATAGCAGAAAGCGTGACCAACCAACCGTTGGGACTATTTCGGTGTTTGTTGCGCCATCGCTGTTTCTGAAGTCGGTGACAAGTTTTACACGCGCCTTTGCTTGCTACCGTTTCCAGAAAGGATTTTTGTCCCTAGACCTAACTTTACAGACTGTAAAATATCACTATATTATTCTAGAGCTTCTTCCAGTGTTCTTCCGTGTCTACGGCTCCGCTTGAAGCTAAGGAATTCTTTGTTTAGTTGGCGCAAGGCTTAATCAATAGATTAGGATTCCTAGACTCAATCTTGTAAGTTTACAAAGGTAGAGTTATTTGTCGACTAAAAAAATGGATGCCGATTCACAACCATTTACACAGCGAAATGGAAAATAAACACACAGCGGCAATAAAGTCCTCAAAATGTACAATTTCATGTTGGATTATAAAATCGGCAGGATCAGTGAAAATGCGGGAGAATAGCCAAAGGGATTTAAATTTAAATGCCGTCACTGATGCTAGCCAATGCTAGCTACCTGGCTGTTTGCATTGTAAAATTGACTCTTCAAATTCATTTCTGTAATCATTTTATTCTCTATTTGTTAGCACTGGAGTACGCTTATTTATAAAAACGATCAATTTTAAGCCCAAATTTTCTAGGATTTGAGAACGGACATTTTCACGCTGCGGTCAGCTAATTCTTTGGAAGTGAAACATGTCAAGTTTACACTTTACAAGGCTCACCAGAAAACGTGTTAATGCATCTAGGCTGTTAAAGTTGGAAAGGGGCTATAAAAGTGAAAAACGCGGCATCTTTCTGTTAACACTGTTTCTTTCAAATTAATTTGTGACATATATAATATATATATATTCTCAGTGACATAATGCGTTCTTCGTTGTATTTGAATATTTGTCCTTCATCCACTTTGTCACAATGTTCATCGCAAGGTAAATAGGTTCATCGTTTAAATCAAAAATAATTATGTGCTTACTTTCAGATGTTTGTATAAAATATTTTAAAACTTTGTTAGGAATAAAGATTGAGAATTGAGGTTAATCCGCGGCCACACAAGCTGGCACTTCTAAAGTCTGTAAGCTTCTTGTTTTTTGTGTGATAGTTTATAGCCTGTGATATTGGGGTGGATGTAAAAAGGTGCTGTAATCCTCAGAAATGTCTTTCAGACTTTATAGATTCCATTATGTGTAGCTTCATTTTGCAATGTCTTAAATGGTGATACGCAAAAATTATAGAACACAAGTTCCAGTAAATATTTTTTCCAATTGGTAATTTTTGGTGAGTGTACAGACAACAGCATATGCAAAGTATTCCAGGGGTATTTACAGCTCAACCTAGGATCATGAAAACTACCGTAACGAAGCTCACCTGCTGATATGAGAGAGATTGTTCGTGCAGATCAACGAGGGTGTGTCCAGCTCAACGGTAGAGCAATGGACCGGCAATCCAGGGGTCGTGAGTTTGACTCTCACGGTGCTTTTTTGTTTTTCTGTGATGAACAATATTAATTTCCAAAAACGAAACATTTTTACATATCATACTCATGATGCTGTTTCCATTTCAATCTGAATACACATTCCAAGAAGCTAATGCTTGCTGTTTGTTAGCCCACTGAATTTTAAAAATCTTATAACTGAAATTATGCAGGTATCTACTGATTGTACAATAATACATCTAGGATGTGGCTAACGATGCACTTTTAACATTGCTATCTTTGCACACCAGATTACGCATACCAAGAGCAATGAAGTTATGGTACTCAAAGAGCTAAAGAAATCTCCGATAAATGACGAGAAGAATCGAAAAATGTTTCAATATGAAATCACATTAATCAGCAAACTGAAACACCCCAACTTGTTGAAGTAAGAAATGTACTGTGTTGTGAATTTCACATAATTATTTGTATCAGTCTGTGGCCTGCTGTTGTGAGATGCAATTGTCGAGGACGGCGCACAGAGCCATATTAGATAAAGGGGGCTGTAGTCTATGGTGTTCAATAGGTGTTTAAATAGCTTTTGCAGTGTAAAAACGTGTTTTCTAAGGAATCCAGGGGCATAATCCTCCTTGGATTATATTAACTCTTGTCCTGCTCATAAAAGTGAAGACTTGAAGTCGCTTTATTGATTGCTGATTGGTTGATCGCTAGGGACTAACTATGTGATTGGTTATATGTTGCTACTTTTGAATTGTTTCGAAAACGTGTATACCTGTCAACAGCAGGACAACGGTTAGTTTATAGAAATTTGTATTTTTGACGAAAATTGCATTTTCTGAG
>OFHS01003130.1:0-10923 GCA_900245855.1 Calvadosia cruxmelitensis | reverse complement strand
TCTGTACGCCATACAAACCTCCTTCGTCACGGGACGCAATACTAAAGCTTACAACGTCGCGGACGATTGTTACCTTCTTTCAGGCGGGCCTGCCGTCCTTACTGCTGTCAACTGCTGAGAGTACCGAAAGTTCAAGACGACATTCAAGACGCTTGTCGACCCTGACGCAACTGAGCCAAACACAAAACTTCACGTTCTTCGTGGGAGACTGTCCAAGATGCCAGCGCAACTCATTTGCAACATCGAAGACTACGAAGAGGCATGGCACAAGCTGGATATAACGTTTGGAAGAGACGACCAACTGACAGACGTCTGTTATAAAGAATTAGACGAAATCAAGCCGCTACGCAAGGGAGACGCCGCGGGAAATTCCTAGCTGGCGCGAGGTCTTAGCATACGGCTACTACTAATTAATGTCCCTTCACAACATAAGAAATATGTCAAAAGCTCAGGCCAGATGACAAGGAGGTGGTACAGAATTTTTCCTCGGACAGGTCAGCAAGTATTAGATAGCTTTTGGAAGGGCATTGGATTGCATGTGGCATCTTCGTCCGGATCCATGATTTCAGAGAGAGACTTGAAGGCATCTCGGCAAAGGGTGCTCTTGCTGAACCATCTCGGAATTTCAGCAAGCATGTAAGCAATGTTAGAAGGCAGTTTATTGAATGAATGCTGAATGCAAAATGCCAGTGAGTGGCAAATGCACTTCATTGGAAGGCAGTTTGGAGATGTCTATCTAATCAGAGACCAGACTGAATTGTGCACGCCCATCATTGCACTTGCTCCATCACTAGCATATCCTATGCAATCCTTCAGGCTCAGACCGTTCCTTCTCAAACAGCACTCTAGCGAATTAAACAGTCCCTCGCCGGAACAATCCATGGCTTCAACAAGTTCCAAAAAGCTTGTAACAATCTTCTCGTTGACCTTAGACAAATAACGTATTACAATGCACATTATTTTCATGTTTGAAACATCGGTTGACTCATCGATTAGGACACAGTAAGGCTTTCCTGCCACATCCTTCGTCAACGAATTCTTCATTCCAGGAGAAACAACCTCTGTGATTAACTTACTTGCCTTTGTTCTATGGACCTTTGTTTTCCCCATTTCAGACCCTTGCGAATTTCGTTTGATGATTTCTCCGATATGATCCACTGCCGAAATAGGTGCATGGCAGCAGATGGACACAGCAAACTCCAATTCGGCCGTTTTCAGGCTGTCTTTTAGCTCAACCTTCTTTGGAAATGGCATAGTCCCATTTACGCTCCTCGAAGATTTCTTGTGACCATCCGAGTCCTCATGTCGACGAACAGCGTACAACTCAAGCTGCATGACGGTCCTACACAGCTTGCAGTACGCATTTCCCTCACCGTCTTCTTTGAGCCAAGGGTATTGCTTTTCCCATTCCGCTGTAAATTTTCTCCTGTCATCATAGGATCCCTTTCATTTCGTTTTTGGCATAATTGCAAGCGCAGATGACTACAATATGTGCTAGCGGGAAATAAGGCCGCTGCATTGATGTCACTGTATTATAAACGGGTATCGGTAAAACGTAGCAAAAGTTTCTGCTGCGCCAACATTTTTCCAAGAATTTAGTGGCATTGGGGCATCCCCCATTTGTAGGATATCCTCTGATGAGTAAGGGAATCCCAACACCCTGCTGTGCGCCTGACATCAAAATGTGAGGACGCGATTCTCAGAGGGATGCAAAGAAGATTACGTAATCAACTTTAGCAGATTGGGTGCTGGTAATAAAGACAGGGGTAGAATCTGTTTGCCTATACGGCACAAAGATGATTTATGCAGGTTTTTTGTGAAAACAGTAGGTGCGAGATTTTGACAGGTAAGATATGGAAAGGGCCAAATTCCTTTGGCCCTGAGAGAAAAATTTTGTGTTGCCAAACCAGTTTTCAAAGGGCCAGATTTCAGAGATTTGGCCCTGAATGGGCCAAGCTGGCAACCCTGGTTATAAAGACACTTTTGTAACTTGGTGATGGTTATTGGATTCAAGTACATTACAACATGCATCAAACAAGTAACATTTTGAAATGCAGATATCATTTTTCAATTGTTGGCAGCTGGTCCTGTTGACAATTCTTACATTGCCTTCATTTGCTGGTTATTAGGTGAACAATTTCTATTGGACGTTAGAGGGCCCAAGGACCCAAGGCGAACTCTCCTATTCAGTCGCAGTGCAATTTTCCAATGGGCGGGTCAAGTCCGCAAGCTGTACCTGGATGGTACATTTAAGATTTCGCCAGATATATTTTCCCAGGTGTACGTTGTCGTGGGAGGAAAAAAATGAACAGTGCTTCTATTAGTGCAAGCTAGCACACGCATACAAGCAGCTGTTTTCGATGATGAAACGAGGTGGCCACAGCTGGACGTAACTGACAGTTGCAGTTGCTGCAATATGTTTCCATGCATACTACTCATGACACCAGCATAGCAAACGAGCCTGTCCGTCCGCATCTTTGTCTTACGCTTTGGGCGAATCGACGGTCACCACAGGGTCATTTCTCAAACTCATCGGGTGACTCCTCTGTTTTGTTGACATGTGTCGGCAGTTTGATGCATCATCAATGAATTTGGTGGCTGACGAACCACACTATCTTAATTTGAAGACTGTCTATCCAACAAAGCCTATTCAAGAGTGTTATTTGAAAAAATTGCTTTGATTTGATGGTAAAATTATTGAACCACAAACAATTAGCACAGCAAACAAAATTTGGTAAAAAGAAACCAACTAGCAAAACATGCTGGATTATCAAAATAACTGTTCTATAATTTGAGTAGGTGGAATTGACCTATCATAAAACAATAGATATATTAGTAAACCACATGACATCCGGATTAACAGCAATAGCATACTTCAAGAAACTCAATGACGACACCCAACCATAGCATCACATTAAAATGACTCGCAATCTGCAACTGATATTATTATTACGGATAGGGCCAGCAGCGATAGCTCCGATATCTCTACCCTAGCTATCTGCACAGCGTACAGGCAAGTGAAGTGCCAGCATGGCTTTAGCGAATCAAATTGTGAGTTTTCTCATCCTAAGCCGTGCAACAGGTTCCTGAAGAACGGGATTTTCAAAGCGGTTGCCGATTAGGCAAGAACTGTAAAAAATTTCACTTCAACGTCTGCAAAACATCCTACCAGACTCGCACATGTTTTGATGACGGCTGCAGTGCAGGTATCCACCTTATACACACAAATAGAGTCCGAGGTGACCCATAATCTGTCATTGACGAAAATCTATACGAACAGCACCCGAAAAGACAATTCCCCTCCGTCCTCAACAAGCTTGGTCTACAATTTGTGACGAAGCCGTTCACGTATCCAGCACCGAACAGCCTTTCACAAACTGCTCTTTTTAAAAAGCAGGCCCATTGAGGGCCATGACGCAGAGCTCTGTCCAAGAAACCTTGACTGTAATGCTACCAATCATTCACAGGTCTATCGACCAGCAAATGCAGTCGTTCTTCCAAACATCGTGCCGGCAGTCACTAATTCCATTGCCCCCAAAATGCCCTGTCTATCCTAAAACAGAATGCAGACCCTCTTTTAGCCTCATATGCAAATGCAATCACAAGTAACTCCGTCTGCACAACGCCTGGCTTACGCCCGGATGCCAATGCATCCCCAATTTCAATCTCAAATTCCAATGCAGCCACAGCACTCAATTTTTCCCTCTCCACAACGGCCAGTTTATTATTTCGAAAGCCAATAGCATGCTCGGCTGGATATTCTGCATCATGCACACAAGAGAACATGAGCCAATGATAATGCAGCATAATTCTCTAGTACGGAGCACACTGGAGTATTGCTCGCCATTGTGGTCTCTTTCCAGAGCATCACTTATCAATGCGATAGAAGATGTACAAAAGTATTTTACTAGACGTTTGGTGGGTTTGAATGGACCTAACTGCGCAAACTACTTGGAATGATTACAAATTACAAAAATGTACAGCCTCCAAAGAGGAGAGATCGATTCACAGTAATATATGTCTGGAAGTGCTTGCACGGTGGCTGCCCAAACCCAGGCTTAATGTGGACATCAAATCCTAGAACTGGCTTGAGAGTCCATCTGCCTAGAGTATCCTCAGCGGCAACATGCCACGTCAAGCGTCTACGCGAGTCGTCGCTGCTGTATCGCGGTGCAGCAATATTCAATATCCCTCCACGTCCACTCCGAGTACAAAGTGCATTCAAGGAGTGCAGCTGACTTTAAACGGCATCTCGACGACTTCCTCAAATCCATTCCTGACGAACCAACCGCTCATGGTCTTGTCCGTGCAGCTCGGTCCAATGATATTATCGACCAAATTACTCAAACCAAATTCTGTTCATTATCCCTGTAATTGTTTCTATATCCACTTGACTTTGCATAATCTCTCTTCAACGCTTCCACAGCACTCGAAGGTGGGAGCAAGGCTCCTCACTTGCCCTTTAGGCTTAAAATTGGCCTCATATCTATATATTTTTATTGTAAATCTAATCGGGTTCACCTCCAACATTACGATGTACAGAACACTATGAACTGATACCATGTGAAATCCATGTGAAAATCATGTGAAAAACCATGTGAAAGTGCCCTTTTCACATGGTTTTTCACAGTTTTCTAATTCACACGTTTTTCACATGGTTTTTCACATGGTTTTTCACATGGTGTTTGAAATTTCACATGGTTTTTTGCATGGTGCTTCCCATTTCACATGGTTTTCACATGGTTTTGGATTCATAGTGGAAGGTGCCAAATGATTGCACGGAAGTGGACATTTTCTGGGAGACCGAGACAATAACTCAACCATGTCACATAGGCCATGGGCTGTTAGGCCGTATCTCTCGTTGTCGTAGACCAAAATCACCGAACTACGCCAACTTTTTAAATCAAACGCTTCGTTGCACAAGGATGCGTTATTTCGATGTTGTCACTTCCAAATCCTGTTACATTGCAGTGAAATCCAACGCTGAAAGTTGCAAAATCGAGTCCTCGCCTCGCCACTTTTCGCCATCATTTTGATTTTGTTTCGAAGTTCGTGGTCCCCATCACATGCTAATTGTAATGAAAATGTGGCAATGGCAACATGACTTCCAATGTTACTAAGGCAACCAAAGTTGTTGTTGACATGTAAAAAATATCGCGTTCATCCCACAGCTAGATTGAATGATTCTATAAATTTCTATTGCGAAATGGTAATCCAGGAGAGCTCTTTTCTCCCACTGGTAATGTGTTGCAATGAGTTTAGCATCCAGAGATCAAGTAAGACACGGTTAGGGTCCTACTATTGCTAGTGATTGATCAAAAGATCTATAGAGAGTAGTGTTTTTTGCAATGCAATGCATTGTGCATTGCTGCGACAATGTTCAACTGTGTCACAGTTTAGCAGTGCTAGCTGGCAGAAAGCAAGAACCAGTGCTCGGCAATGGCTAGTTCTTGGTGACATTCGAGCAATACTGGGATTGCTCCGTCTAAAATGTCGTCAACACAATGGGTTACCACAGTGAATGCTATTCTACGTTCACTAACAATAATAAAATGACGTTGCTCCTGATACAGAAGCCGCGTCAGACATCGCGGTTGACGGCGAGCTTTCGCAGGTGCGATATGGCACCTAACTGGTTTAGGGCATTGCAGCAAACGAGAGAAACTATCTCTGGCAGAAACTATAGATGCAGGTATGATGTCTTTAACTTACAATGTACGTGTTTTCACACTCTTCACATACTTGCATTATCTCTCAATTAATTGATGCAATCTGGCATTGATCAGGAAATATCAGAATAAATGGGTTGGGTGTATCACTTCAGTGCTCCTAATCACTCTATTCATCTCATAATCCACTGCAAGCTAGAAACAATGACAGTCAAAATACATTATACAAATATGTAACATTGCATTGACTATAATGTATCTGTTCGATAACAGCTGTTGGAGTTATTCAATCCATGTTTATCTATTATGAATAATGAATGAATGCATAGCAATTGTTTTGCAAATCTGTGGTTGAGAAAGAAATCATTGGTAGCCACAAGCTATTTCGATTGCAAGAATTATGCGGCTTATATGCAGACATCGCTTCTAAAAACCAACAGGTTAAAGTCGCAGTGTATCGCTAAGTTATCTGATTGTCTGAATTATGTGGTGTTACATTATGCTTTCAAATGAAAATATTAGTTATTGCCAAACAATTTTCGCAAGTACGCTGAGGCTATGATGCACTATGCTTTCCTTATTCTTTGATATGCTGTATATAAATAGGTCTTGTATACTTTCTATATTGCAGAAGTTCCTGACTCAAAGAGAAGTTACGCGCAGCAAATTCACAGCCTCGATTTCACAAGCCTCAGAAACGAAGCGAGAGTGAGACTGTTTATTATAGTGAATTGTGCGTGGGGTAGTTGGCAGAAGCTGCTTTTAGACCTCACACATCTAATTAAGAAAGCGACAGCAACGAAACAGATGAGATTGCACCACGCGCACCGACTGACAACCTTCCAAATAGCGTAGCCTTTTTCACATTATATTCTGCTTAAAAGTAATCCCGACTGCACTCTACAATATTGTTGCTTGGGCAATGGGCATGTCAGATGAGCCAACTCTGGAATATCTTGTTCAACTTCCAAAGCCATCACATTTGAAGCCTCTGTCCATTTTACAAGACATTGTATACGCTGCCTCAAAAGGTAAATGTCCAACGTCAAAGTCATACAGCCTCGGTCTTACGGTGAAGCATTGCTCTGGCTCTTCAAAGCTTGTCACCTTGCTCAGCAAATTTGGTCATTGTGTGTTGTACTCCACGGTTCAGCGTCTTGAAACAGCCCTAGCCCAGCTTCAAATAGATCTTGACAGCTCTGTTCCTGCAAAATGTCAAAAAGGGAAGCATTCACTACTGGTCTACATCGACCTTTCAGAGGAAAGCCTGACTGGACATGGCACAACACACCACACAAATAGCATAATAGTTCAACACGCTAGTGATTGAACAACAGCAGTCCATCCTTCTGTCAGTTGAAAGCAAAGGCAAGTAGTAGTAGTTCAGCCAACAGAAATACTCCCCTACTACCGCAAGGAAAGAGAAGGCCCATCATTTGAGGCAAATCCGGAAATGCATGCCAAGGAAAACTTCAAATCAGCACAAAAAGAAGGATTGAGGAATGACACCTTATATATATATATTCATGAAAAGCTGCAGCAAATATAAGACTCAGTTACCAGGCTGGACAGGTTATAACATACTCTGAGACACACATTACACACAGAAAAGTCAACAATATCTTATCCCCCTGTGATAGAGGCCTCGCCGAGTGACATGAACACTGTTTATACAGTCTTACATAAAAGCCTGAATAATGCTAACTCACTGGAACTGCACAGCAATGTTGTAGTGTTTGATCTTGCCATCTACGCCAAGCCCAATAAATTTGTTCGTTAGATGATATGCTGAGAGAAAGGATTTTTTGCAATTAGGAGAATTCCACACAGGACTGAGTTTCCTGCTGATCCTCTTTCACTTGATCACACATTCTAACATCGCAGGTCGGGCGTCCAGACAGTAATAGACACAAATTATCTACTAAGTGATACTTGTCCAGAGAGGAAAAGGATAATCTTTTCGCATGTGTAAACAACGCGCTTGTAGTTTGATCACTTATTTCCAAAATTTTTGATTACTATTCCCGAATTCCGTTTGCTTTGACCATGATATAAGATAAATAAACAGTTCACGAGTTTTGCAGTTGAATTGAGTGCTGCAGTGCAATGTGACACCACTACCTGACACATCTTCAGTGGTGGATGCTGATCCTCTTTCACTTGATCACACATCTTATCACATCTTAGTTGCATCTCTCATCTCTGCAATTTGAAAGCATTTGTGGGTTCGTTTCAACGGCAGTAATTTAACTTGCCATCACACTTGTGAGAAGTCACAGGTTCACAGCCTTTTGTGAATTTCTTATAACACTGAAAATGCAAAGTAAACAACGCTTTTGTTTATGAATTATTAATTTTGAATGGAAATTCAAGTCCTGCTCTCTCCGTGGTGTTGAAGTATTTCTTCCAAGAACTGCGACTTCCTAAGGACAGAGCCATTGCAGAGGAATGTTGAAGTTGAAAACACAGCTATTTGCATTAAATAGTGCAGATATTATTATGCATTAAAGAGTGTAGTATATCAAAATTCATACATTTTGGTATCCCCATGACTCCCCTTTAACCCCGTATGGAAAATCCCCGGGGAACAAGTATCCCCCTGAAAGAAAAAATTCCCCTTATTCCCGTGAAAATTTCCACACGACAGCTCTAGTACTGGTGTCACGTTTTAACATCTGAGCTTACATCATCCTCCCACACTTTACTGAGGATGTTCAAACTTTCTCCATCCAGGTTCATAGCGGCAACAACCGGAGGCTCCAGCTGTATGCTACAACATTACAGCATAGGCATGGGTAGCTATTGGCCAACATCCCAGACAGGGATACGAAAACGTACAATATTGGCATACACGGTCAAGTTCCCCAAAAGCCTGTCAGTGGTGGAAATGATGCGGCTTGGAAAGGTCATGAGCAACAGCACAACAGCTGTGGAGCTGTCAACATTTGATGTTCAGACGACAATGGCTTGGAAAGTGGGAGCCCACCACAGTCATGTTTGCAATTGAGAGTGAGGAATTTGCAATTCTTGGCTTCCGCACGGCATATAACGCAACAACACCAACAAAAGGCTTAGCAAGCTGCACATGGGTAATAAAATAATACTGAAAGCAACATTAGATGGAATTAAAGAAGTGAAGCAGACGGTGGAGCAACACACCCCAAAAAGTTGTGCAAATGCACATGCTGGCACAAAACTTCGCACTGCAGCTACATGCACAGCTTGAAGGAGCTGGAAGACTTGGCCAGTATGGAGAGACTCTTGAAGTTTGTAGAAGGTCAATTCTACAAGTACATATCAAACGGCGGAGAGGTTCCAAAGAGAGCTAATGCTAGCTGACATCCAAGGAAGTGGTCACATACTCTATGACTCCGAAATAGTGTCGCGGGTACTATTAGACAACAGTGAGGTGTTGTTCACAAATGGCAATCTATCAGTGATGGCAATGGATAGGTTTAAAACTATGCACACTTGTAAAAATATTGTGAATTACTTGCCAAGGACAAGCCTTGGCAACTTTACATATGCAGGTAGCAGTTCCACCATCAACTCCCGCAACTTCCAACACGAACCAATCTCATTGCCAATCAGATCCAATATAGTTTATCATCCCAGCATACCGTGCATCGGCTCAGATGCAAAATAAGTCTAGAGTGGCAACGTGAGAAATGAATGGGATGTGTTGAATTATATGCAGCATGTGTATCGTCCATTTTGAATTCCGGCCAAAGACAGTCTCATAATTTCATTGCGAGCTTTTGAATGCTTGTGGAGATATAATATGAAATTAAATATTCAACTGTAATGAGAACTCTTAATATACTTTTCTTTTTGGATTCTTTAAGGCAGAAGAAGAGGCAATACAATGCTGGGGAAAGTATTGCATTTTGTAATGAGTTGGTATGAGCAATCGGACGAAGAGCCATTGCTTGGCTACGGCCTGAGCCCAAGGGTCTCAAGTCTTTTCCAATGATGGCAGCTTTTATCCAATAGCAAATACTTGCATCAACTGCTTCCCACAGGATCACATTCAAAGGAACTCCAAGATGAAAACACACTTTTTAACTATTATGATCTGGCATTCTGTAATACATATTTTGGAACAATGCGAAGAAATAATTATGATCACTATCTGCTCGCTGCTATCGTACTAGTGTGCTTTGATTGCTCAATAAACAAGTTCACTAATTCTTGATGTTTTGCTTGCAAAACAGTATCCGTTGTGAGTAGCTGTGCTATCCCAGGAACATACGTAGGAATGTACTGATGATTCTGACGGAGGTGTGAATTTATTTCAAAGCTCTAATAGAGATCAACAGAAACATGGCGATTGAAAGGTGGTCCTAAAAATTTCTGTTTAAAAGAGACGCGATATGCTATATGATCATATGCTGAGAGGAGGTAAGCCACCACGGAAGAGAGCAAAATACATCCACACAGATGAACAAATTCTGGCGACTGTCAGAAATTTTCGAAACTTACAAAGATTGAGTATTCGAGAGGAATCACCAAAACTTGGATGTGTACTGGGAAAATAATGAGAAAATGACTTTGTGATTATTTGATTTGCCAAAAGAAAATTAAACTGGGTAGTTGGCAATAGGTGTCTTCTTGCGCCACCCTATTGCATATAGTACAGCAGTCTAGTTAATTGTTATAAAGACCGGAAAGATAGTGAGAGATTTCATCCGTGTATTAAAACCACAGTTAGCCTTGTTGACAATCTGGTACAATGACACATCATGTGAGAATATCATAATCAATAAAGCTTTAATGTAATACGACATGATCTCTTCGTTATATTGATTACTATTTAATTTCATTCACCATTTTCTATTGATTTGGAGCAACAAAATTTGCTGCCCTAGCTAACATGCAGATCCAGGATTCAAATCTAAACCTAGATCTAGTATGGAAAAGTAAAGTACTGCTACAGGGAATTAGCGTGATGCAAAGTTGTTTGGATGGTAAATTTTCAAGCAATACAACATCTGTTTCTTAAAGATCATTGATCTCCCTCCAACTGTCCTATCTGTCTATTCTTCGTCCAATTCATTTGGAAGCAAGTGCACCATCTTGGTGATACACCTGTTGTCAAATTCGATTGGCCATTTTGGTAACGAAAATGTAAGAGTTGAAGGACGGATGGATTGTAATTATACTATCTTATTGTTATCACACCATACCATCCCATAATACTAAACGCGCTATGTTGTCTGTCTGTCGGTCTGTCTGTCTGTCTGTCTGTGGCTCT
>OFHS01003129.1:0-11160 GCA_900245855.1 Calvadosia cruxmelitensis | reverse complement strand
CCTTATTTTGTTGCAGCGAATTTGAGGCAAAGATAAAAGATTACAAGAGTTTAAAGTAAGGAAACAACTGTTGTCTCACAATGATGGCGTTCTCTTTTCATTTGGATTATTTTAAATGTTATAACGTAGTTCGTGGAACACCTTTTCCATAATTTTTCTCTATAAAATGGGAGAAAACAGTAAATATTCGGTTCTATGCTTCAAATATTTATGTCACAGATTAAGACATATTTCAATTGCTACTTCTTTGCTTCTTACAATTTGTGTTGTCATTTGTATTTCCAAGGAGTGATTATGAGAAAAAAGTGAAGGCAAAGAACGGCAAGAAGCAGAAAGCAAAGAAGATAACTGGCAACGTGAGATCATTTTTAATTTAGAAGTAACATGTCTGCGTACTAGGGTGGTCTACAAAAAGTCAACTTCCAAAAATGTTATTGGGATCTACGCACCCATTGCCGTTTTAAGTGTCGAGAGAACCTAAAGCACTTTACCCGAAGGGGGCCTGATTTTTAACGATTGAATAGCCCAAAACTTGTTATTGTTAAAATGTTCACCCTTTGGCTTCTCAAAGATGTTGCTTTTGCTCACAAACAGCAAATTAGAAAGATTAACTCAGTAGCACTCTTCAGTTGATTGCACACTGGACTAGATCTCGACATACTGTTACTTTGAGTTTTGAACTGATATGAGAAGGGCCTATTCAGACTGAGAGCCTAAAGCACGTGCTTTGGGTGCCTACTGGTTAATACGGCCCTTCACGCACCCAACTTGATTTGTAGCCAAAACAGACTTCTCGCAAGAAGGCTCAGCACAAAGATGAATGGCTCAAAATAGCAAATCTTCAAGCTCAATTCGAGAGTTCTAAACTTGCTTCGAATTGAATCGTTTTTATCCTGTTTTAGAACTTTTTTGTGTGGATCTGTTTGCTATGAATGATAGTCGGAACAGCTATGTCTAGGTCATATGTGTGATATTAAACAAGGGGATGTTAACGGGCTCACACTGTATGTGGGCAAGTAACTGTGATGTCGTACTTAGCCTAACCATTATGTGGATGTTATAATGTCAAGTACAAAAGTATATCAAATTAGTGCTAGTTAGCATAGTGTATCCAGTGTCTAAACTACTACCCTCAGATTTAAAAATCGAAAAGCATGCTTGAGACATTTAGGAACTCAAATATTTTGTTTCCAAAGTGGCTCGTTTTATTAACCATAATTGTATTGAACGGCTTCTACTTTACCAATCTGAGCCACAGCCGAGTGATAGATCTCATCTGTTCCCTCCAAATTGTTACCCATGCGTCTCTTATTTTGTTTGCAGTGTGCTGACAAATATAAAGAGCAACCAATGTTCATCACAGACACGGGTGGTCAACTCCATCCGTACCAGATGGAAGGGTTGAATTGGTTACGATTCTCTTGGTCACAACACACCAACACAATCCTTGCCGATGAAATGGGTTTGGGAAAAACCGTCCAGACCATTGTCTTCTTGAACTCATTATTCAAAGAGGTATGATTAGAATACTTGCTGTGTGAAATTTTGTACAATATGATACTTTAAGCCGACTGTGTGTGCGAACTTCGGTTATTGTTTATTTTTTATATTTGTTGTTTCGTTGAATAAAAAATTATGTAAAACATAAAAATGTAAATGTCACTGTATTTAACGAGGGTAGCCCAATAAGCAAGTCACCGTGAGGCCCTCAACAATTAAAACTACAGAAGACATAAGGAATAATATATTTGTTGGCTTGGACGAGAGTCTAACCCGGTACATCTGACTGGCAGTCACACATACAAGCAGCTAGACCACACCAACTTCAAAGTGTTATTTTATGGGCCTTTTAATTCTACATGTGTAGGGTTTACCAATCTATGATATCAATAATCCTTGAGTTCACATACTTGAATATTCCTATAGCAAGCGATCTATGTAGTGATTCCACTGACCTGGAACTCCCTACCACCATGGCTGATTAAAGGGCTTTGCAAAGCAACTACATCCGCATGATTTCGTTCAAGATAAATTGCCTTTTAGATAGGAGCTAATAAGCTAGGAGCTAATCTAAGTCCAGCAGTGATAGGTTAACTCTGTTGGCGAATGTATGGTTTACACTGAAACTCTGCTCATGGTGGGTGGTTCATGACATCGTAACTAGGCTCATTATCAGTTATAAAGGGAGATTGTTCGTGCAGACTAACACAGGTGTGTCTAGCTCAATAGTAAAGCAATGGGCTGGCATTCCAGAGATCGTGGGTTTGAATCACACAACACGCCTGAGTTTTTTCCGTGAGGAGCCATCTCGGTTCCAGCAAACTCATCATCGCATGTTGATGAACAACCAGTTGTTTTATCTAGGCCGTTTTAGACATATTTGGTGTTATTTGTACTTTTATAATCTTTACTGCTTTTTTAGGGTCACAGTCAAGGGCCTTTCCTAGTCAGTGCACCATTATCAACTCTTGTGAATTGGGAACGGGAGTTTGAGTTCTGGGCACCTGACATGTATGTTGTCACTTATACTGGTTACAAAGAGAACCGCTCGTTCATCAGGTTAGTTTTATCAGCAGTGCTGTTTGTCTCATATTGTGCCATTTTAAATGTTGCTAAATGGAATTTAGGTAAGGTTAAACTCTAACCATAGCCTGCAGGCAGCAAGGATAGAATCGAGGCTAGCCTCTTAGCTAGGCAATGAGTAGTCTAACATGTGGGTTATCATTTAGTACCTGTCACTCTTCTCCAAGCACATTGGAGTGTCCATTGGGGTGTGACGGGTTTCCATCGCAGCTACGGCTATTGGCAATTAAGTAGCTCCCCTCTCTGCAGCCATTTGCAAGTAAGCAACTCTCACCAAACCAAGCACCACTGCCAAACAACTTATCTATGGGGATGAGTTTAACAATTCTTTGACTTGGTTGTTAAATGCAGTGAACTGGATATTTATCTTTGCGCATATTGCTCACCACAACTTATACTGCTTAGTTTATTTCAGTCTTATCTGTTGCAGGAATTTGTCTTTTGTAGTATTGTGTCATAAAATCTCACCAATGGTCTATTAGGTTGCTCCTACATCGCCTTCTTGTCTGTTGACGCATGCACTATATACTATTGGAGTGTGCTTCTCATGGACTCTAAATATTCGCATTTTTGTCAATTATGTTTGACTCTTCAAAGCTTAATCAAGGATTGTTTGATTTTATATGTTATTTGCTTAAGTTACGCATTTCTGAGGCTGGTTTACTTGCAACTAAGGTTTAGACCCTTATCATAATTGTTTCTGTCCATTTTAACGTTGCTGACACGGGGATCTTTTCTTTTAGGAGTCACGAATTCAGTTTTGAAGATGACGTACCTAGAAGCAGCAAGAAAGCTTACAAAATGAAGGTAAGAAGACCTTTCAGAGAATTTTCTGTAATCATCATCGTCCAATTATAATCTCATGTTCTCCAGGTAGATACAACAAATAATGAGATTTCACATAGGTTCATCCTGGCGATGGCCAATTAAACTCATCACCATAGATAAGTTATTTGGCATGGGTGCTTGTTTGGTGGGAGCTGCATGGATGCGAATAGCAGAAATCAGTTTGGTGGGGCTGCTTCCCCGCGAATGGCAGTAGTCGAGATAGCAAACCTGTCACCACAACCAAGCACCAGTCACACTGCTAAGTCAGTGGAATTCCTATGACTACCTGCTAATGAATTGAAGGGAGCGGCAGGGTGGGAAATTCCTAGCATCCCATCCATAATATTGTGGTGCAAGGCCTAATGTTGCGTGCGATTTGCAGCAACTGCACAGATTCTGGTAAAGCAAATACTTTTCGATCTCGCAGGCAGTAGCAATGGCGAGGAGCTGCTGCTCACACCGAACCATCAAGGCCATGTGCGTGGTAATGAGATGCACAGCAAGAATGCACTGTCTGATGACACATTACACCAATTAAGCCACACTGAGACCCCCTGGCACGTCAGTACTATGGTGCGAGTCTAACCTAACCTAAATTACATTTAGCTACATTTAATGAATGAGCAGACATGTTATAAGCTAGACAGGACTGCAGCATAACATGTACACCTCTAAACTAGGCATCGCCACGCAGATATAGTTTGACCCGATAGCAAGGTTATATTCATACTAGCTGGTTCATGCTGCTTCGAGTGGTCCCTTTAATGTTTCATTAGTACAATTCACCTGTCTTGAGCAACCACCTGTGTTAAGAGATCACTTTTCATTAGTTTGACTGTATTTTATATGCATTTAAGTGGTATGCATTGCACTTGCGGATTTTAAGAAATTGCATTTTGTATTTTGATACTTACAGAAAGACCTGACGGTCAAGTTCCACGTTCTTTTGACATCTTATGAGTTGGTGTCTATTGACATGGCGGCATTGAAGTCAGTGGATTGGCAGGTTCTTGTTGTTGACGAAGCTCACAGGCTGAAGAACAACCAATCAAAGGTATTTGCGAGTTAATTGCACTCTAACCTTTTGTTGCATTCTTATGAGAGACATACCAATCTGTTTTGACTCAGTGAATTGAGCTATATTGAAATCGGCACTTTTAGATCGCTTTAGTTCCGTCACTGTCGAACTTTCTTTAGAGTTAAATCTGTGTGTCTTTCCGGCTTCCGCCATATTTGGCCTTCCCCGAACCGAAAACTGAACCAGGCGTTATGTAATCACCCTTAAATAGAAAGTCGGCAGGCAGCTGTTGGAAAACAGAAGCGACAAGGGCCAACGCGAACGCCTCGTTCACTGGAAGGATTTGCTCGGCAAGACCGGTTTCCATGGCTGCTCAGGGGTTCCGGTGGACAGATGGAGGAAAGAGCACTACAAGATGACTGATTATCTTGTGGTGATATCATGCCATGTCACATAGAAAACTGTGTGATAACTGATATCTGTTCAATATCCCACAGAAGGATTGTGATATTTGTTTAATATTTCTAGTATCGGTGGCATGTTGTCATAATTGATAAAGAGCAATTTAATCAGATTTTGAATTCCTCCAATGGTCATGGTACCTTGTGTAAGTGATGAATGTGAAAAGTGGATATGATTTACAAACAATCATGAGAAATATCCTATTGGCAAGTGTTGTCGTTTTGCAAGTGTGATCTCTACTCCATTCAACAATGTGACTAATGATTATGTGATTTCTTGTTCTGGATTTATTTCCTTGTCTGATGACTAGCTGTCTTCTGTTTTTATTCGCAGTTTTTCAAAAGCCTCAACATGTACCCAATTGATTTTACCCTTCTCCTTACTGGCACTCCTCTCCAAAATAATCTGGAAGAGCTCTTCCATCTTTTAAATTTCTTATCGCCCTCTGAATTTTGGTAAGGAAATCGTAGATTTGCTAACTTAATTATTTGCAGTTGAATTTCCAGATTTCGCTCTAAGGAGCAATTTAGATGATTTGATATTGTTCTTAGCACCAACTGTGCTCATACCACTGTGATTGAACATCATTTCGGTTATGTCGGATATTCACGTGAATTAACGACAATCACGAGTTTTCTTTGATTTCAAATTAACCAAATTCAGCTGTAAATTTTTATTATTTACTTTCTTCATGAAACAAGATACAGAGTTATATCTACTTAGAGTAAAATACTAAATAGCCTTAATTTAATATTGAGTAAAATATTCCAGATCATTTCCTCTTTGGAATTGCGTTAATGCTGCAATGTAATTCAACTGTATTTTGTCTTTGTTACTTATATAAACTTTTACTAGCCTTAGTGAAATGCCTGTTGTTCAAAAGACTGAGCTTATTTTGAGATTTGTAGGGATAGTAAGAATTTGTGTGTATAATCAGGATTTATTTCTGATCCAAAGGCCCATTTTGTTTCATTGTCGGTTATTGTCATTTCGGCTAGAAATACGTGCAAGAGCAACTCTTCTTCACGCTTCCACATGCACAACTTTATTAATTGTATCAAGCGTGAAAATACGAGTGACAGTTTGCTAATCATGAAGGAAGCAGGGTCATCTCCCAGGCTTTGAGCGTATCAAACTGGTGTCTCTATAATGCAGGAGTAATGCCTTTTCATAATTTTTCTGCGTGCCATTCTTGTGTGATCATGCTGTGTTTTTTTTCTTATCTTAGCGACAAGAATGATTTCTTAGCGGAGTTTGAAGACATTGCAAAGGAAGACCAGGTAATGGAATACTCAAAGTGATTCTTCCACTGCATACATTGCATTCCAGTGTTTGCTGATGTTCTCGTGAAAAGGCCTAGACATGTATTTCGTTCTTTAAAACTGTTTTGTTTTTCAACTTACTATGCCAGTTTGATTGATCGCTGATACCAACTTTTGTATTGTTACTTTTTGCTGGTAACAGTAATTGCTGTGGGTTTGGAAGCTTCCATAAGGCGAATAGGCGATGGCAACTTTCACAAGCAATCTGTAGACCATTTGTTCATTATGTGCTTCTTGTGAGATATTAGTATAAGCATACTACTTATAGGCCATATCTGGCATTCCTATCCTGCAGTTTGAGTGGTATCCAGGGGGTAAGCCTGGCTGATAGAAGGCAAGCAGAAATTCAAAAGGAAGCCAAGTGCCAAATTCTTCAAATTATTAGCCTGCCTAAAATTAAAGCAATATGCAACTTTCTATAGCTGAAGACATTATTTATTACAGATGGGTTTATAAGCCTCGAACGCACGAAAGTGATGCCAACGAGTCGGTCCTTAGTCAATTCTGTAGTGAACGCAAAATATCCAAATAACCTCTGGTGTAATGCCTGATCATTTCCGCATTCTGTAAAATTTTAATCATTTCAAAGCGTCCTCTATAGCATTTTTAAATCGTCTCCAAAGTTAGAGCTTCGAGCTGTTGTGACCAGCACAACACCAAATAAAACAATGCGGAATGTGAATGTTGGTGCACCAACATGACCTGCGTTAGAGCTGTGACGTCACGGTGAACACACTCTATAGCCGAAGACATTATTTATTACAGATGGGTTTATAGATCTGATCTGTTTGTATGCCAAGAATCCCGATTGGAAGCATCCTGTATCAGACCCTATAGATGAGCATATTTCTGTCAAAACAGGGGTGGCTTTTAGTAACACGCTGAGAGAGGATTTTGCGCTGAATGTAGCATCCGATCCTTCTGGTATACCATGCGCAAGTTGGAAATTGTTTTGAATTGTTTTCATGTTGTCACACCACGAATATAAACGTTGTAATAAGTTGTTAAAAATGACAACGTTCACAACATTTTCAGAACTGATTTGATTCATAATGTCATGTGCATGGCATGTCTCTTTTACCTGTCACATTCACTACGCGTTGTACTTTTTGAATGTAGATCAAGAAGCTCCATGAGATCCTTGGACCGCATATGTTGCGTCGACTAAAAGCTGACGTACTCAAGGGCATACCTTCCAAGAGTGAATTCATCGTCAGAGTTGACCTCAGCACTCTGCAGAAGTATGCCTGTTTTTTGTCGTATCAAGAATAGGTCATTATTGTTAAGGGCTAGATGGGTGATTTTGATTGTATTTTGTCATTACAGGAAATATTACAAGAATATTCTCACGAAAAATTTTGAGGCGTTGAACGCTAAAGGAGCTCAGCCGGTCTCGTTACTCAATGTCATGATGGAGTTAAAGAAGTGCTGCAATCATCCTTATTTATTTGCCACAGCAAGCATGGTAATTCCAGTACAGTCAAAGCTGTATTAGCGGCCACCTGTATAGAGCAGCCACCTGTGTATAAAGGCCACTCTTCATAACCCGAATATGATACTTTCTATAGAAACCAATCTGGACAGAAAGGCCATCTGTCTATAATGGTCATTTTTCTTATGTCCCAGAGGTGACCATTATAGACAAGGTTTCACAGTACTACGTTGATATAATTTTTGTTTGTTTGGAGGGAGTGGCAGGGTTCTACGTTTACAAGATTTGGAACATTTATTGTTCTCGCCGCTCTAAGAAGGGTAGCTATTCATGTACAAAGGACAGCAGCTTTGATAGCAAACCTGTCAATAGCAAGAAGTCGGGCACACTGTTTAGTCAGTAGAATGCCAATGATCTCCCTGTTGATGGTTTTTGTGGTAAATGGAGGGTTGGAGATTGATAACATCTTTCTTGTGGTGCGAAGTGTATAATGCCACATGTGTTGTACAGCAGCTGCATAACTTAAAGCAAGCATTTTCAGCCATCTCACATGAATAAGCAGCAACAAGTAACCATTGCTCTTATTCGAGCTATCTGGTGTTATGATCGATTTAATATAGCTGTGGTTTGATGACCCATCTGAAGCAATACACCATGCAACATCATGGCTAACTTAATGATAACCTACAATTTGATTCTGGCTTCACCTTAATGCATCATCATAACCTATGTATTATTTGCGCCATTCCAGGAGGCAAGAAGGACTGCCAGTGGGGCATTCAATGTGCGTGACTTGACGGATGCTTGTGGAAAGCTAATGCTTATGGAGAAGATGTTGAGGAAACTGAAGGAGGAAGGCCACCGTGTGTTGATATTTTCACAAATGACAAGAATGCTTGACTTGTTGGAGGATTTCTTTGAGGGCCATAGTTGGAAGTATGAACGTCTTGATGGTGCTATCACTGGAGCACAGAGACAAGCCAGTATCGACAGATTTAATGGTTAGTTACAATTACTACTACATTCGATTGATAGATGGAAACCGTGTGGGTTTTCATTTGCCTGATTTGTTTCAAATTGAAATGTTTGAAAATGATCTTTTCCATGACCTTATCGTATGATTTTGAAGTTGCCTTTGATGGATTCTAAAATTAGTGCCATTTTCATGCATTTTTATGTACAGTGTTTTGTAAGAGTTTGTTGGCTTTGTTGGAAGTGTCGAAGAGATACTTAATGTGGGATGATGGTTTGAGCAATATTAAGCATTGCCACAATTCTATTTGCTAGTAAAGACACATAATGTTGTGCTGTGATCTTTTTGCTTGTTTTCTCTCTTTCTCTCGGATATTTCTTTTTAACTATGTGTTCTATTTGTATTTGCAGCCCCCAATGCGGACATTTTTGGTTTCTTATTATCGACACGTGCTGGCGGACTTGGAATTAATCTTGCAACAGCTGATACTGTCATTATTTATGATTCTGATTGGAATCCACACAATGACATCCAGGCTTTGAGCAGAGCTCATCGAATTGGCCAAGCCAATAAGGTATGTCTTATCGTATCGTATCGTATCGTATCAGCTGTTATCTGCGATACGGCATAGCCGATCCAGATGTCGGTGCACATATGACATCACGACGGATTCCTCTCCACTGTTTTTGGTCTTGAGCCGCTTCCAATGCTAAGTTGAATAAATCACCTCTTCGGTACCAACCATGAGAAAGACCAGAGTATGTCTTATAGGGATCTGCACTAAACAGTTACACTTTCTTCATGTTGACTTGAGTTGAAAACCAAACTACAGTGAAACCTGTCTATAATGGTCACCTTAGGGACCTGAGGAACATGACCTTTATAGACAGGTGGTCTTTCTGTCCAGGTTGATTTCTATAGAAAGTGTCATGTTGGTGTTATGAAGAGTGGCCTTTATACACAGGTGGCTGCTCTATAGAGGTGACCACTACTACAGGCTTGACTGTACTAACATTTTGATTGACAACATATTGTTGTTGTCAACAGTATGATTGGCAATGTGGCTGCAGCATTCAACAATCTCCACCACTTTGTTGCGTAGCTATTGCTAACAACCTTATGGATGACGCCAGGGAATATGTTTATGCTATTGGTCGTTTAATACCATATGATCTGTTCTTTTGTGTAGGTGATGATTTACAGATTTGTAACGAGAGGCTCTGTCGAAGAACGTGTCACTCAAGTGGCTAAGAAAAAGATGATGTTGACACATCTGGTTGTCCGACCTGGCCTAGGAAACAAATCAACATTGGTGTCGAAGAGAGAACTGGATGACATTCTGAAGTTTGGTACGGAAGAGCTATTTAAAGATGAAGGTGAGCAGTGACTAGCAGTGACTAATATTTTGAAAACGTATTAAACACAAGAACATTGAGGTTTGGTTATTTTGCAGTATGTAGAAATCCATCATGGAAATTACAAATTAATGTCTTTGGAGCTTATTAGGATGATTGAATGTTTTAAGAAATGACAATATGAAGATAATAATCATTGATTGGAATGTGTAACTTCATTTTTTGATTGTAATAGATGCTTAGATTGATTTTCTTTTTAACCCTTGTCCTGCTATTGACGGGTATACACGTTTTGAAACAGCTCAAAAGTAGCAACACATAACCAATCAGATAGTTAGTCCTTAGCAAGCAACCAATCAGCAATTGGTAAGGCGACTTCAAGTCTCATTTAAATAGTGTTACCAGCAGGACAGGGGTTAATGATCGAAAACAGACTACCTTTATTCAGAAACTAAATGAAGCTTTGACTTTTATCCAAGTTATCTTTTCTTTTCTTGTTAGGTTATAATGTATGTTTGTTTGTCTATTATTATTTATAGATGCATCAGATACCGGTAGCATTGTTTATGATGACAAGGCTGTTGACGAGCTACTTGACAGGTCCAATGAGGGTGTGGAAATCAAAGAGAGCTCCATGAATGAATATCTTGCATCATTCAAGGTAAGGAACAGATGCACTGTAATTGACCTTCAAACATATGCTTTCATTTAATTTGTCTATTCCCCTGTACTACAAGTACTGCAAGTCATCATTAGCTTTATTTAAATCGGATGACTCAGAGGATTTTTTCCACCGATGCCGCACACATTAGAGAAATTTGTAACTACTAGCCACCAATGTTCCAGTATTGACAATTGATTATGATAAATGTGAAAAGTGGACTTACTCAATGTACGTACATTTCTAAACGCACGGCAAGACTCATCATAGATGACCGAAGGGGGGAAAGAGAGTTGGCCTCTAGTCTTAACGAAGGTGGTTCCTGGACAACAGAGGTAGATGGTGTTGGGTTAATCTTCGTCTTATCACTTAAAGATAGCTAGCTATATAGGACAAATAATGTTAAAGTGCTACTGCCACCAAAATCGATATTTCACATTTGGGTAGAGCTCGATGAGAAAATACGATTGGCAAAAAACATTTTTCAACTGAGACATCGAGAACCAGAGATATTGAGCTCTGAACA
>OFHS01003128.1:2206-18056 GCA_900245855.1 Calvadosia cruxmelitensis | reverse complement strand
CAGGCAAGGGAGACCCAGAGGATTTGAATTCCGCACCAGGCGAGGGAGAGCCAGAGGATTTGAATTCCGCACCAGGCGAGGGAGAGACAGATGATTTGAATTCCACACCAGGCGAGGGAGAACCAGAAGATTCTCCAACAGGTCCTGGAGAGGATGAATCCGATGAGCAACCTCTTGGACCTAGTGAATCACAACCAGGAGATTCACCCACTGGATCTGATAACGAAAATGTAGATGATGGACCCCCAGGATCTACTGCATCTAAACCAAAAACGCCACAAATACCGAGTGAAATGAAAGAGGTAGACTCCAGCTCAACAGAAAACGAAAACGAAGATCCTGGAAGTAAAGAGCCTGACAGCAAAGGGCCTGAAGGTGAAGAGGCTGAAGGCGATGCTATTCTTGCACCTGCAGGAGGCGACGCTCCAATGTCGACAGCGAATGCGCCAGGAGAACTTGATGGGGTGGATGACGATAGCACGACCGCAGACGATTCCAGTAATCAGTCGATTGAGCCCGAAGGAAATAAACCTGAAGGCATGCAAGGGAAAAAGGGAGCAAGCAAATTTGGCAAAAAATTAAATCAAAAACTTGCCAAGAAACCTAAACTTTCTTTCGATACTACGTCGAAAAACAATAAGCAAAGTAACCGCGTCGGTGGAAAAACAGGTAGTGAGCCGTTGAATAAACTAACCGATAAAACAGCTAGCAAACCTAACAAGCAAATTGGCACCACAACAGAAGCTGATCAAAGCGGTGGTCCAGAAGATGAGTCGGACATCGACAATGTTCCTGAAGACAAGCCAGAAGATGCAGCAGGTGACCAACTTGGAGGTGCTTTGACCAGTGACAGTGAAAAGGAAGAAGAAGAAGGAATCACACCTGGTAATGGACAGGAAAATGAAGACAGTGAGCCAGGCAGTGAACCTGACAATAGCATTGATCCAGGCAATGAGCAAGGTGATGACACAGAACCTTTGCCTGATGGCGAACCAGGAGAGGAAGCAAACGCACAAAGCACACAACCAGGTTCTGATTCTGCTAAGGAACAGGAAAGTACCAACGAGCCTGTAGCTCCACCTAACCAGACTAAACCTAGAAAACCAAAACGTAAACCTGGAAGCGTGCTCGACAAAGATCCTTCGGTTGAACCAAATGATCTTTCGGAAAGTCCAACGTCACAAGCAGGCCGTCCCCTAGACCCAAAAATTGTCAAGGATCTGTTAAGAAGACTTGATTATGACATCGCATTGCTAAAGTTCAAAACTCCCCTCAACATGGACGCACAGGGATTGGAAGCTGTCGCCCTTCCAGAAAAGGACTTCTCAGTTGAAGATGACAAGGAGCTTAAGTGCAAGACAGCTGGTAATTATGCAGTTAAACAGTTCTCGTGGCCACAGCCTTTATATTGCAAGAGTTGGGACATCTATTGTTCTCGCTACTCGTTTGGAATTTTGAATGTTCACTTTATTTGATCTCCATTGACCTCATTGCAAAAAGAAGTAACATGGCGACAAATGTCCACAGCCGAATAGACGAGATAATTATATGCGCATTTATAAGTGTGCAGTTGGCCCCTTTTTAGATTGCTTAAGTACATTTCTACACATTCTTATGATAACTGTACTGCTTTAAAGGCACTGATCTTCTAACAGAAGTGGCTTTTCAAAGAAAGAGCGTAACTACTTATGTACGCCAAATCAGTGGATCTTGTTCCTATAGGACAGTTTTTGTCGCTGTCGTGGTCAAATGAAAGTTCCACAGAAACTTGATTCTGCATGTATTTGAGGATCTGTTAGTTAAAATTGTAAGAATGTGTCTGCTTTCTACAGCTAAACTGGCTGTCGGAGACAATTTTATAGTAAAACAACCAATGCATGACTACAGCGCCTTCATCATCCATCTCTCTCTCTCTCTCTCTCTCTTAGGATGGGGAAGCAAAGATGTCTTCAAAGTATTCACAGACTTTGAAGCTAATAACTACACGCCATCTCCGTCACTTCAAGAGATATCCCAACCCGTTGCTGATGTTGAGACGTGTCAAAAGGACGTCGGTGGAACACTCCCAAGGAGGCAATTCTGCATCGGTGATCCAGCCTCTCCGCAATCACCGTGCTTGGGAGACTCTGGCAGTCCGCTCGTGTGCAACAATGTCGGCCAAGAGCCTATTCTGCAAGGTATCATTTCGGCTGGATCATGGACATGTCAACAGGAGCATGGTCTGGACTATCTCCAGCGTATCTCTGCATATATCCCTTGGATTAACAGCATCATTATGGCAGACGAAAATACCAAAGAAGAGGACGATAAACCTGCTTTGTTTTAAATAGCCAAGACGGCAGCGTAGAGTATGTCTGATCATACAAGTCTTAAACATTCTTGACAGTAACTAGCAAGCAGGCCAATAGTCACGCGGATAGATAGGAAATTAGTTTCTAAATTACGTTTGCCCGCATAAGATTGGCGGAGTGGGCAGGACACTTGAACGCCAGTCCTGTGACTGCGACGTGACGGGATAAGTGGTCGACTGAGCAGTCTCTCGTCGTGTATTAAATACATTGCAGAGTAGAGAAAGATCGTCTAGCAGAGATTAAACAGAAGAACACGTCAACAACCTTGTCGTTTAGAAAGTATCATGATTTTAACGAACATGCTAAAACAACATAGGACCGCACAATCTCAAGCTGCCTATATCAATACGTCGTCTAAGAACATGTTTCTAATAATGGAATTAACCATCATTTATATGCGACCTTGCTTTCAACAAGTTTGAAATCCAGTCTGGAACTTTGCAATGGAGCTGTCACTAAGTTGATTGATGAACGGGAATTATGATTGCGACTCTAGATGTTTCTTTATACCGTGGTAGTAATCCTCTCGACAATATACATGCCTTAAAGGCAGAATAGGCACTCCTATGGTAGAAATCGAGTCATTAAGCAAACTCTTTTCGTGAAAATGATCCATCAGTAGTTTAAAGAGATCAAGTCAGTTTTTTCAAGTAAAATTGGTCAGGAAAATTCTCTCTGCTCGAAGCAAAGCTTCATGTGTGTGTGCGATAGATCTCCGCAGTTCACAACAAAGAAGGAAAAAAGTCTTGCAGACAATATTCAAATTCTTGGCGAATGCACAAAGTGACACCATCAGTGCTGACGAACGTGCAGAAAATAATCGACTAGTGCAAAGTCTACAGATTCCTATATTCTAATCCAGCAAACTACATCCAAGTCCAACTTATAAAAAAAACTAAAAACCAGGCGTATATAAAGTGATACAAGTTAAAGCAAGAAACAAATGCAGACAGTCTTTGCGCATAAATGCAAATCTATTTCAAATTGATGCTTCCAATGCCTATAGATTTACTAATCAAACCATGCAACATTTCCTCTACACAATTACATCGAGTAATCCACATCAACTTGATTTACAAACGATTCAATATTTGGTAAAAATTATGGCAGAAACAAGTGCCAATACTGTTATTATTTTACTGCTGTGAGCGATCCAAGTCTATAACGGCTAATGTCTCTGCCTTTCTGATCTTTATTTAACTACTAGGCAAAGCAGGAAGTTCACTTACTCGCAGCTACAATGAATCCCTAGAAAAGAAACCACAGGGCAACATACAGTGTCAAACATCCTAGAAGTGGAGAAACTTTAGTCAGAAGCGCACAAAGAGTGCATATGAAAGAAGAGCAGCTATGATAAATGTAAAGACAAATCATCTAGGGTGAACGCTAAGGGTAGTAAACAGCAAGTGCATGTACCATAGAAGCCTATATTTACCATACTGAACAGAAAGAAAGCCACACCATGTACAAGTCAAGTTCGATAGTTGAGGCTCTTCATTTATGCTCTAAATATTGTACATATCGGTACTGTGTGTAAATATGCAACTACATATACGTAATGTCTTCTTGGACTATAGGTGTACATATGACACATCGTGACAGCTAAAGAAGATAGATTTTACATACTGAGGTAATAGGAAAGTTAAGCTTCAGGTATTGCAGTTACTTACGGTGTTCTGAATGAGATCAGGTCGTTCATTGCATCTGGCTGGTGATTGGTATCGCTGTGGAACAAGGTACTGGTCGTACGGAAATTGTGCCTTCCCTCCCTCGAGTGACGATGAGGACAAAGATGGTTGGGATCGCCCTGATCGTCTCCATCATTGTCGATATCAAAAACATCTCGTTCGCTTGGTTTAGCCGGTTGGTATTCCAAACCGTCCATAAACAATTGAATACGTGTCTTTGGGGGATGACCGTAGTCCTAAAGCAAGACAAGAGGTTATCTTACAATCACTCATGGTTATAAGTCGGCGTCAAACAGTCGCCAGTCAATCCGCCATGCGCAGTCCCACTGCATGTCGGTATATAAGTGAGTTGACCTCTGTTACAGGTGAAGACGCAAGGAAAATGCTTTGTATAAAACGCAATCAGCCGTACTCTTCTCAATGCTGATCAATTTCGAGGATTGTTCTTGGCTGTCAAAATTGTACATTTCAAATCAAGCTCACGTGCCAGAAAACAGTTGCACCCCAACATGCATTGGTACAGCGCTTCGTTCAGTATAGGTTCAGAAATTTGAGAGAATCGAGGTTTCCCGAGCAAAAAGAAAACTCTTCTCCGTCAAAATCAATAATAGGTCCGGCATCTCATAATCACACAGTCAAAAAAGTGGCATGTTAAGAACGAATAGTGCTCAATCAGAGGTCAAGTTGCAGCTTTAGCAGTTATTGATGCTAGAAATGGACCAGCATCAAATAATTACACGGGCCAGCTGCAAGGCCAATAATGGATAATACGGAGCGCATTAGAATAAAAGATAACAGAATTTTAGTTGTGCCAAGCCATAATTCTTCTCTATGACAAAGTCCAAAGAGCGTCATGCTATCGCAAAGAATCGCACAAAACACTTCATAGTGGTCTGGCATTAGCTGTAATTTTAAATGAAAACCGAATATTGTATTGAGTACAATAACAAGCAGAATGTGAGCCAGTCATTTCTAAAAAGTAACTTGAAATGGATGACTTTACAGAAGTAATGCGTTCCCCGAAAAAGTAGCTAGCTAAACGAAAAGTTACGTTCCATAACAGAAGTTAAGCATTACTTGAAAAATGTACTCCAAAAGTAACTTTCAAAGTAACATATAACAATTGTGACGCATTTTTCCCAACCCTGTTGTCTACCAAGTTATATCCACTGTGCTCTACATACATACGGCTCCTTCAGTCTTAGATGTGTTATCCACTGAATCGATTTTGCTGCCGATGAAGTGAAGCAGAAGGACCTACTCAAGATAGCCTATATCAAACCATGAACAACTTACCTTGATCCTTTCGTATGTATCACTAATGATACCAATGAACAAACTGAGCACCACGAAGATGAACAACGAGATGAAAGAGTACAAATAAAGCTGAAGAAAGATCCACACTGCAAGGTGAGCATTTTTCAGTGATTTGAATGTCTGGAACATGTCGTCACCGTTCACAAGGGAGAAGAGACATTCTGAAGTCACACTCAAGCCTCGAAACTGAAAGAGAAAAGGCAGCATTGGAAGGATGTTATATTTATTGAAGCGCTATTTATAAGGGCATCTTTCTTCTGGACAGCGTTTCAAACAAACAAAATTACAGCTAACCTATCCCATTTGTTTTACATAGCTACTTTCTCCAAAACATTTAATTGGTTGTTTGACATCAAGAAGAAGGAGATTTAAATTTCTATCTCATTTTGCCGCAACGCTTGAAATGGAAAACACGTAAAAATATCTACAAGTAGCACAAAATACATAAATTGTAAGTTTGAGTTTCTATCGAGACTGACCTTGTAGTGATATGGACCAAAGACAATCCAGCCACAAAATGCNCAAATCCAAAGTAGATGAGTGCCACGCAGAAAATGAAGCGAATGACAGTTGGAAAAGCAACCTTTAATGTCACCAATAGGACCTGTCAACGTAGGAAGCATAAAACATGACGCAAGCTATGTATCACAAGAGAGAGGGGACAAAATATGAACATTATTAATAGTTCGAGTAATTTATTGCAGCAAAGAGAAATGTCAAATATGTAATAACATTAGCAAGTTAGCAACCTTCCTTCGAAGTGGAAATGGCCGATTAACAGGTCTGTTGTAAAGAAAAACAAACTAGTGGTATTGTTTGAATAATCAATGGACCATTAACAGATGGTCTTATATTACAAGTAGACGTCAAAAAAACATATTGTACAATAACTAATATTAATAATAAATAGTAGTAATGATAATAAGCTCATCAGGGTCATCCTGTTAATACAATTATCTTTGTTATCAGTGTGTTGGTACAGCAAGTAAGATGGTTGCAGCTGTCATTCCAGTACTTCAGTATCGTCATGAAGTGTAGGCCCTGGCAGGAGAAGACGATTCCCAAAGTGGTTCAAGCATGTGTACAGTGTACTGTACTACATTGCATACTTGGTGTCAGCGAGCTTAACAGGATGTCCAACGTGAAAGCTCGATTGCAATGAAGCATGGCCACGGTAGCACAAAAGATTGATTGTAATCAACTACGATGGTTCGATCAAGTAGTTGTGGAATCAACGTAACATGATTGGCAGGGCCGTTTTACCAAGTAGGCACTCAAAGCACGTGCTTTAGACCCTCAGTTTGGATTGGCCCTTCTCAATGCCAGTTCAAAGATTCAAATTTACAGTATGTTGAGATCTATTGCATTGTGCAATCAACTGCAGAGAGCTACTGAGTTAATTTGTCCCTATTTGCTGTTTGTAAGCAAAACCAAAATCTTCGATATGCCAATGGGAGAACATTTGAACAATAGTAAGTGTCGGGCTATTTAATCGCTAAAAATTAGGCCCCCTTGAGTAAAGTGCTTTAGGGCCTCTCAACGCTTAAAATGGCACCGATGATTGGTATTTACCACATGGACATCGCCCACCCAAAATGTGACGAAACAAGCTTGGTAATGACTATTCCATCATCTAGACCGACGTTAAAGGTCAGACCGGTTGGCTGAAGAAAGCTCCGTGTTGAGCTTGTGTCTACAGTCACCCAATACATATGCAAACGGAGATCTTACAATTGGGGCAGCGATATAATTATAATCTATTCCCAAGCTACAAAAAAACATGCCAACATTTGAAAAGGTTAACGAAGGTTAAGGACTAAAGCACATACATTGTAGTATCTTAGATAGCCAAGGTAACGCAGGACACCAATCCACACCAACNCAAATCCAAAGTAGATGAGTGCCACGCAGAAAATGAAGCGAATGACAGTTGGAAAAGCAACCTTTAAAGTCACCAACAGTACCTGTCAACGTAGGAAGCATAAAACATGACGCAAGCTATGTATCACAAGAGAGAGGGGACAAAATATGCACATTATTAATAGTTCGAGTAACTTATTGCAGCAAAGAGAAATGTCAAATATGTAATAACATTAGCAAGTTAGCAGCCTTCCTTCGAAGTGGAAATGGCCGATTAACAGGTCTGTTGTAAAGAAAAACAAACTAGTGGTATTGTTTGAATAATCAATGGACCATTAACAAATGGTCTTTTATAACAAGTAGGCGTCAAAAAATTACATTGTACAATAACTAATATTATTAATAAACAGTAGTAATGATAATAAGCTCATCAGGGTCATCCCGTTAATACAATTATCTCTGTTATCAGTGTGTTGGTACAGCAAGTAAGATGGTTGCAGCTGTCATTCCAGTACATCAGTATCGTCATGAAGTGTAGGCCCTGGCAGGAGAAGACGATTCCCAAAGTGGTTCAAGCATGTGTACTGTACTACATTGCATACGTGGTGTCAGCATGTTTAACAGGATGTCCAACGTGAAAGCTCGATTGCAATGAAGCATGGCCACAGTAGCGCAAAGGATCGATTGTCATCAACTACGATGGTTCGATCAAGTAATTATGCAACCAACGTGACATGATTGGCAGGGCCGTTTTAACAAGCAGGCACTCAAAGCACGTGCTTTAGACCCTCAGTTTGGATAGGCCCTTCTCAATTCCAGTTCAAAGATTCAAATTTACAGTTGAGATCTAGTGCACTGTGCAATCAACTGCAGTGTACTACTGAGTTAATTTCTCCCTATTTGCTGTTTGTAAGCAAAACCAAATCTTCGATATGCCAATGGGAGAACATTTGAACAATAGTAAGTTTCCGGCTATTTAATCGCTAAAACTTAGGCCCCCTTGAGTAAAGTGCTTTAGGCCCTCTCAACGCTTAAAATGGTACTCATGATTGGTATTTACTACATGGACTTCGCCCACCCAAAATGTGACGAAACAAGCTTGGTGATGACTATTCAATCATCTAGACCGACGTTAAAGGTCAGACTGGCCGGCTGAAGAAAGCTCCATGTTAAGCTTGTGTCTACAGTCACCTAATACAGATGCAAACGGAGATCTTACAATAGAGGCAGCGATATAATTATAATCTATTCTCAAGCTATAAAAAACATGCCAAAATTTGAAAAGGTTAACGGAGGTTAAGAACTAAAGCACATACATTGTAGTATCTTAGATAGCCAAGGTAACGCAGGACACCAATCCACACCAACAGAACAGCCACACCCAAGAATAGACCACAAAGGTCGTAAAATGTAGCATACTGCGAAGAGAAAAAATAAGAAAACACGATACTATATCATCAAGATTATATCACATAACACTAACATAATATAATAATGAAATAATAAACTGATACAGTGAAACCTGTCTAGAACGGTCACTTCTGGGACCTGAAAAAAATGACCTTTATGGACAGGTGGCCTTTCTGTCCAGGTTGATGTCTTTTGAAATAACATACATTAATAAAATAATAATGCAATTATGATGTTCAGTTACGGCAAAGTTGAACTAGGTAGCTCAAACAACATAAAACTAACACTTAAACGAGAGTATACAGTGCAACTTTGTTAATATCATTATGGTTTTCTGGCACAAATCGTGTTGATAAGCAGGTAGTGACATTAAGCGGCTTAAACTGGTGAATTATAACAGAGCTTGGCTTTAAGACTGATACTAAGCCGGTTGTGACATTAACTGAGGCGATATTAACGACATTACAATACAGTATCCATAAAAGATGACATTTTAACAAAGGAGAGAAAATAAAAACAATAATATAAAAACAATAAAATAAAAGTGATCAAGCAGCCAAAAGTCTGCCTTAGGTGTTTAGATTATTAACCCCTGTCCTGCTCATTAAACTATTAATTGAAGACTTGAAGTCGCTTCATCAATTGCTGATTGGTTGCTTGCTAAGGACTAACTATCTGATTGGTTATGCGTTGCTACTTTTGACTTGTTTCGAAAACGTGTATACACGTCAATAGCAGGACAAGGGTTAACCAAGAAATACAAGCAATCATGCTGATCGTAACATCTGTTAGCAAACTGAAACCAATCAGTTGATAAAGCGCGACAGAATACAACAATTCCAACAAATGGCAGAGCGGCAGCACACTCACGTATTGATTGATAATGATCTTCATTATTGATCCGCACACAGTGAGTGTATCACTGATGATGATCAGAATAATCCAGAAATTTACAAAATTTAATTTGTCAGACCAAGTGAAGTCCTCATGGCGGTAGTCTCGAAAAAACTTTGTCACCTCCTAGGAGAAAAAAATGCATTTTACAGAACAGCTACTTTATAATCACCACAGATGATCTTGTATAAGATCTAAAAGTAGTTAAAATACTATCATTGAAAAGTAAGGAAGCCGAATTCACACTCAAAGATAGGTCACTACTCACTAGTTCACTAAAAGATAAATTAAAATATGAACAGTAAGGCAGGACAGTAAAGCTGTTTTGTAAAACGTTAGTTCACTTCCTTGCAATCTGATTGGCTAATGGACTAAATGACAATTCAGACAAAACACTTATAACTGTTGTCATTTTACAGTTGATGAACTACTGTATTGAACAGCCCTTGGATTCAAATAGAGCGTTGTACAATGTACAAAGAGAATTTCTTAAACATAAGATTTTTGGGAGAGTGGTTCTTCAATCAGAAACCTGAATAAATAACTGTTTATTTAGTCAACAGAGTAGTTGATGTATAATTTTATGTAAAGGTTAGAACATGGCCAGGCGGGTTTGAGTTGCCTGATCCAAACACTTGGATGTTGGGAAACGCTCGAAAAGGTAAAAATTTGCAGGGCTTCTTATGTCTGATTATTTTCCTGTGTCTCCTACATCCAAAGTGTTTGGACCAGGCAATCGAAACACGCCTGGCAATTGGATAATTTTTATTCCTCTACAAATTATTAAGCCTGGTTTCCATTTGAATTGGGAGTGCCGCAACGCATTGCACCACCGGTGCGCTCCCGATTGCTCCCAAAAATTCAACATGTTGAAAAATTGTCGGATCCTTCCAATTCACTCCTGATCTCCCGATACGAGGTTTCCATTTCACCGCAAGGATCCTACGAAACTGGCGGGTACTCCCGATTCAAATGGTAACCAGGCATTAGCAAGCAGTATCACCTGCATTGTGCTAAGAAAGCCAGAAGTAGTCAACTAGAACAATAAACTAACTCTAGCCTGAATTTTCCAGCGTGCAGGTTAATGCAGTCACATCAGGTTAATTAGATATTCAAGTCAACATCTAGCTTTCTCGACTTAAGGCCTGGATTAGAGTACACAGGATAGGATATCAGTCTGGATTGCATTCAGTTAAACTGCAACAATCTGCCCAAATATTGTTGAAACCTGAGATTGTTCATAAATAAAAGTGGTTCTGGGAGTTCAACATAAGATCTCTAGATTGCCTGTCCAGTGCTCCAGGTCTACCGTTAAGCTAGACGCACCTATGTTAGTCTACACAAACAATCTCCTTTATATCATCGAGTGACTCTCATCGCGAAAGCATGTACCAGCCACTAGCAAAATGTTTTCGATCCAATTGGTTACATTTGATTCCGCTTTGCTAGAAAACCACATAGGAGCGGAGTCATACCAATTTCCCAGCAGAGTTATTTCCCTTTGCAAAAGCGGAGCAGAAGTATGTTGCATAGGAATGGAGCAGTGTAATTCAAATTATTCAACAGGCTATCCAATACAGAGTCACTCCAATCCGATAGCCTATCTAATATCATGTAATCCGGGCATAAGGAAACATATAATAGAGCAGATATAATACTTAATTAAACATAAAACAAAAACACAACTAGATTCTGACACTACATTCAATTTTGTGAACTATGACATGAAAGGGAATTAGATTAGCCATATTCCATTGTATGTAGTACAAATAATAGAAGGGTTTGATACTAACTTGACACAGCCTTAGGTGATTCATAAATGACCGAAAGCAGAGCAAGGCAGAGCAGATGCAGACATTGATGACGATGATGTCAAATATCAAGATGACAGTCTTCAGCTTTTGGCTAGCTGTTGCGGGAATGACATATCAAGAAAACGTAAGATATGAGCATTAAGAGGTAAAAAACAACAAAACAAAAGATAGAATTATGCAAACGAAAGCAATTTTTTCAAAGGCAAATGCAAGCATTGAATTCCAGGTTGACATTCATGTTTCTTTATTTGGAAAAATCAACAAAGTATACCCACATAGAAGGCACCATTAAGCGTGCATTAATACTATATGGATTACAAACATATCAAATACTATTTCACTAAACTAATTCAGAGACAACTTCTAATTTAACCCTTGTCCTGCTATTGACGCGTATACAGTACACGTTTTCGAAACAAGTCAAAAGTAGCAACAGACAGCCAATCAGAGAGTTAGTCCTTAGCAAGCAACCAATCAGCAATTGGTGAAGCGACTTCAAGCCTTCATTTAAATAGTTATCGAGCAGGACATGGGTTTAAATAATCTAAGTGATGGAGAGGACACAACGTCTTCGGAAAGCAAACTCCACAAGCGGGCTACACGGTCAAAACATAGTTAATGCCTGGCGTTCAATTTGATATGACCATAACAAAAGACAATATTACACACCTGCGTCATCATTGACCATGCCATATTTACACGGTCGAAACACCGATGTGGCATCAAGATTTGCCTGCATGACAGCATCTTCATCATTATTATCAAAGTGAGCCTGAAATAGCCACAAGAGAATTGGTAATATCATGGCAATCGCACAAATTAGGACATAGTGTTGTGATTGTTTTTAACAGGACTAGAAACACACCTCAATAGAGAATGAGTAGCAATCTGGACTGTCATAATATCGAAGCTGTTTCAAGTTTATTGCATGAACTTCAAACCTCATCTTCACTGATAAAACCCTGAAAAGGATGGAGTAAAAGCTTAACATCAAAAACATCTCATTATAGAGATGAAACAATTAATCAGAAAATCAATTTAACAGATTAATGACCTCTTTGCATAAGATCGGTAGCCTAATCGTCTGATATAATTGAGAAATAATCATATTGTTTGTTTTAGACGTTGCAACACAACTCAAAAATATTCTTGCAAGATCGTTATCCAGCTACTGATCTACTGGCAGTAGTTTGAAAATATTCAACAGCCAAACAACACATTGCATTCTTACACGGAATTTGTGCGGAGTTTTGCCGTGGAATTTCCTCAGATATGTGTATCCATTTGTGAAATTTCCCATTACAAATAGATGTAGATCACATTTGAAAAGAATTTATGCTTTAATATATAAACTCATATATTTATATATAGGACAACAAATGATGAGGGTAAATAAATATGCTGTAGGGTAACATTGCATACAGCTTTCTCATAAATAATAACATCATTCTCAGCCTACCAGTGGAAATCAGCTGGCAGATTGTTCTCTTCAATGAAGCTACTGAGGCTTCTTTCCTTGCCAGGAGGAAGAAGATATTTGCAATCTGTAAGTAACAGAATGTGCAAAGTCCAATAGATGACAAGAAGCTGTAATATAATTACATGACATGGGAGCAGGCACATTGATAAATAGTGGTGTCCCGCCCAACGTTTATTGAAGAAACTGATCAAAGACTGGCAGCTAGCAATAGGTCTCTTGATAGCAAAATGACAGTACGACCTGACTTGCTAAACCTTAGCGTAGTGTCTTGCCAACTGTGTGTCTATGGTGCCATACGAAGTGCCAAGTGTTATAGCATCATATTGTTATATGTGTTACGTGCTGGATCTTTCTAGTGTTGGCGTGTGACAGCGGTATTTTGTTTAGTCATGCATTGTAAATATATAGTGTTGTGCTTTGTCAAAGGAAAATCAGTGTGCTCAAAGATCTTGGCAAGGAGCCACTTGCAGTGTTGCCGTCTCTGTCTCTCTTGCACTAAACTATCGACTTACACCAACTAAGCATTATATGTCCCATTGAAACAACCTGCTGAAAAAAACGTAACACAGGGTATTTTAAGTTGAATCTTGCAAAACCAAGAGCAAAACATTCTCTATGTAACATCACAAAAATCTATTGTTTAAGTGACTTAAGTATGTAATCTATACATCAACCCTATTATGACAAAATGTATTGCATTGAAAATCAATTGATCAACAATTGATTCACATCAATACCACTTAGTAGATACAATACTAACCATGTGTTGTGCTTCCAATTTGATACAACTGGTTATCTTCTGTGTGGTTAACAATAACTCCATGGTACTCTTTGTCCAAACAGAATTCTATCCTTTTTAGTTCTCCATGGACATGTGGCAGTGTGTAAGTGCCAATGGCGACCTCTGAAAAGTTGTAGTACTGGAAAGAAATTGTTCAAAATAAAAGTGACAAAATGCCTTGCAAAATTCAGATAGGCTTTACAATGCGGAAATAATTTCTCAATTTAGCAATTGTAAGAAGAAAAATACAGTCAAAGCTGTATTAGGGGCTACCTGTGTATAAAGGCCACTCTTCATGACCTCAAAATGACACTTTCTATGCAAATCAACCAAGNGACAGAGAGGCCACCTGTCTATAAAGGTGATCTTCCTCAGATCCTACAGGTGACCAATATAGACAGGTTTTACCGCAGATAGAAACTCTCACCTGACTCCAAGTATGGTAGATCCGGTTATAAAGCTCTTGTTTGGTGTATATTTCTGGCACTTGAGACTCAGAGTACGATTTCAGAAAGATGCTTCGAAAAACTTTGGTGTTGTCCTTGTTGAAGTTGACAACTGAAAACTGATCAGTGGCAAACCAACATACCTGAAACGTCACAAACATGTTTCGCATGAGCTATATTGATCATGAATGACATAGAAACATTATAGACGGCAGATTGTTTTATGTTGAGTTTGGTAATTGACTATGGACTCGTTAGAGTCGTTACCAGCATTCAGGATTGTACAGACACGCATTTGAATAACAATGTAACTCTTTATCTGAGTCATTCTTGTCTATTGATATTTACTTGCTCATCTCTGCAAATCTTCTGGCATGGCAACATTTTATATTTTACCATCAGGGCATATAGTCATGTTGCTAAGTATGTAACCTGCTAGCGGAGCCAGATCAGTGCTAAACTCATCACCATAGGTAAATTACCAGTGTTAGCCGGTAACGAAGTAGTTTTACTTCGTTACTTTACTTGAGTAGAAAAAAAAATAATTTACTGGTAACGAAGTAAAATTTTTGGAGAATAATTTTCAATTACTTTTCTTAATATTTTTTCCAGAAAAGTACTTTTTTACTTCGTTACTTTCGAGTGCTCCAAGAAAATTACTTTCTTTTGGAAACTGAAGGATGCTGTCGTGTGAAATGATCATTATCCTTTGCCCATTTGCCATGTCATTTGATTCCCAAAGACATCAGTACTGGCATCCACAGTAATTGAACATTTAGCAATGTAGGCCAAACTGGAACAAAATTTCTGTTTATGTTATAATTGCATGAAAATTGCAAACATCAAAGTGTTTCCTTACCAGGGAAAATAGGAACCCTTGAACAGTTTTGTTCTTAAAAACCTGTAATGCATTACCGGTAACTCGTTTTTTGGAATGTGTTACTTCCCGGTTCCTAACTTTGCCAATTTAACAAATTATAAAGCAAGCTAGCTCTGTCTAATTTATAGCGAATTAATTTTTAAACCACTTAGCAACTAGTCGACTATATCGATTTTTATTACACAGCAATTTAAATTCTCGCAATCTGATTGGCCAAGAGCTATGATGCTATAACATTGTAGCATCGTGGAAAATTGAATTCTCGCAATCTGATTGGCTAAAAGCTATGATGGTATAACATAAACACAGCAAGCCATGGATGCAAAACCAGGCTCGTGAAAATTTTCAGAAATGGCGTCAAGAAACAGAAATAAATTGAATTGGATTCTTCTTTCCAGTAGTAACGTTCTTTTCCCAGCAATAAATAATGCTTTGTTTTTTGTTGTTACAAGCAGTAATTGGTCGAAGGATATTTAAGTTTGCTCTCGTTTTTTACTGTCAAATTTTCAACTGCAGCTCACGTTTATTCATAAAAATTTGAATTGCCCGTTGGTCTGTGCTCTGGTCTGTGTTTGCTCTCGGTTTTGCACTTCCGCAATTCAATCGAGTGACGTCAGGAAATCAGGAGAATATCGATGTTCATCATAATAGTACACACCTGAAACATTACATAAGTACCTTGAAATAACAATTCTAGTTACGCTACCTATGTAATAAAGCAAATATCCCACACTTTCTTAGGAATATAGCGTGATATCACCACTAGAGTCACTATGAGACACTCGAAAAGGCTGAAACCACTTGCATGCGACTCGTGATTTGTGATAAGAAAGTGTGGGATAATTGTATAATAGCAAACTGGCCAACTGGGAATATGGAAAGTATACTTTAGCTCTAGTTACCTATTTTTAACACATTAGCACTTGTTC
>OFHS01003127.1:0-18063 GCA_900245855.1 Calvadosia cruxmelitensis | reverse complement strand
GCAATGTGATGTCATCATGGGTGACTTTCATAAACAACAGTCATAGCTCTCAGGAGAAAGGCTCTCTCTATCCCTTTTCGTGACACTCGCACCAGCCATATCGCAAACTTTGCACTGAAAAACTCTGCCGCCTCATATGGTGAATCTAAAAGTGAGGCAGGAACGGTCGCTNCTAAAAGTGAGGTTGGAACGGTCGCTCTGCGCGATACCTGGCTCGACGTTTGACCTAAAGCTCCGTCGTGCTAAACATTTGTCGCGCTGCAGTCGAGCCACAGGAAGAGCGGCACGGCACAAATCTGCGCGACGTTTGACCTAGGCCTAACGCACTTGAAATCTATACTTAGACATTGCTGATGGCAACAGTTCCTGAAATGGGTTCCCTTATGAATGGGTTGTATGCAATTACATTTAATAAACAGTCGGAGTAATAATCCGACACTGCGTATCTAATTTAAGTGGAATTCTATATCCACGATTGTAAAGCTCGTGAGATCATTGACGTCGTTGTAAAATTCTTCATAGCGATGATGAAAGGATAAGCATAACTGTTCTAAGATCATTGTTAATTGTTGCTGAACGCTATAACTTTTACTAAACAAACACGATCCTTTGAGCTAGTACTGTTTGATTAATACGGTATAATAATGTATTGAAGCTGTATACGATATGATGCGAATCTACCTCGACTCCTTTCTACTGATCATACTATACCTGGGCATATTTCATTTGCTGTACAGTTCACCACTTCATCCGGTGCACCTTGGCACTTCTCTGGTTTAGAACATTCTCGGGACCTTAACTGAAATCCTTGACCACAAGTGACGTCACAAGGCGCCAGCGAAGTCCATTCAGACCATTCTGAGCAAGTAGATAAATGAAATCATACTAGCGTTGGTCTAGTGTAACATGAATATGTGATACTGTCTATTTCAAGATCATCGTAAGCATTGCTTTCCCGCTGTAATACAAATTTTATCTACCTTGCAACTTACGCTAAATTTAAAATATCGCGAGAAACTCGGGATTTCAGCATCATCACCATCAGTCATTTCGAAGAAGATGAGACATGATGGAAAAAAGCATTTACCAGCTACCTTAGATATTGTTAACAAATTGCAGTATAGAGCAAAACAGAAACATATATTCTAAGCCTGCATTGTTGTTTTCTGTGAAGGACATGCAAAGTCTCATTCTGAAATGTTATCATTACAAAACGCAGAGTTGTTGATAGTACGCTGAAATCAACAAATTTGACTGCCAGAGACGGGCATTGCAAGTGATCATCATAAAAGATGGTACAGATAAATGCGCTTGAATTAAAGCTATTTTGATTTCATCTCATGTGTCAGAGGTCAACTCGCCTGTGTCTACTGAAATCAACTGGAGCTGGACTTGAAAAATTGAATAGATTTGTTTTAGTTGAATATGTGTTTTTGAAATCTTTGTTATTTGTTTTCTGATTGCCTAATTCGTTTATCTTTCCAAAACTATCAAGAAACATTTGCACTCATTTTGGCACTTCATTTTTGGCATTTTTGACACATCTATTGAATTTACTCCCGAAATTCAAAGATGTGTCAGATGTCGCTCAGTTTGAACATAATTACTCACCGATGCAGTCTCTTGATCGATCTATACAGCTTTCCGTTTGATTTTCTATGACAATTATCTCTGAGTCAGTGCTGCAGTTCCTCCAGCGGGATGTTGAGCTTCCAGGACACGAACCACTGCACATACTCCAAGGTTCCCAATCAGAGCACTCTACAATAGAAAATTGATCATTCTGTAAACTGCACAAATGATTCTGGGATGGATATGCGATAAATAAATACAATAAAAATGATTATCAAACATGTAAAATCTTTTGTCTAATTGTTTCAAGTCAGTATGAGAAATGATTCTGCTTAAAGCAGTTATAAAGAAGGTTTCAACAAATGTAAAAGGGCTGCAGTTGCACTGCATATACTGTACTGTATTAGAATAACTACTGGATATTCTCCATTTAGTTGGTATTTTTTCGCAGCATTTGTTTTGTAGCAAATTTGAAATATTTTTTTCATAAAAATGGACCAAAAGTTAGCTGACAATGACACTACAGATCAAAGATTATTTTACTTTTATACACGAACAGCGTTTCGCCTCCTATGAAGTAGGTACTCAGTATCCTGATATCTTGCGAAAATGTTTGAATAATATATTTGAAGACCATTGAGCCTATGACATTTATTAGATTGTGTCATTCAAATGTTATGGACTATTGTTTTGTTGCTATTATTTCCTTCATTATTGTCAATTTTGAGTCCATTTCCTGTTAACATGACAGTGTGAAACTTTTCACTGTTGTATTATGTCTGTGCCTCGTGAAAAAAGCCAATGGCTTATTGGGTATCACAATAAATGATGATGATACAGTGTTACCCGCTTAAGCGCAACAGTAATTTGCCAACGATATCCTTTGCTGGTACAGTATTAGGAATTGTGCTTATCAGGAATCGGTTAAGATATTTTGTACTGTACGCATTAATTCGGTATATATAGCAAATTGCTTCCAGATAAACGGGTTTTTCGCTTATCCGATTTGCGCTTAAACGGGTTATACTGTACCTAAAAAATCTTTCTCAAAAAACTGCAATGAAGCAGTGCTTATTTTAAGCGAAAATTCAAAATCAAGATTCAAAAGAAAAGAGCTATCTGTTTTGGACCACTGCCATGCTTTGAACACCTGTATGACACTTACAATAGGTATTCAAAAAGTGTGCTTTATAATTTACAGAAATTCATAACTTCATTTTGACGGTATAAGATGCTTCAAATTAATTTTCAAATAATTCCAATTCAGATTTCTAGTTGCTATCAGAATATTGTAAAGTTTTTACATGATTATGCAAACCCCTGTGGTTGTTTGAAGTCTTACCTGAACAAAGCTCACTTGAGGTGCACGCTTCTACCTCATACGGGATACCTGCGCATTCATCACCATTAGAGCAATTTCGGAATCTTTCTTTGAATCCCGCTCCACATGTTGCGTTGCAGTCACTCCAGTTATCCCAAGCTAGCCAATCTGAAAATAGAAGCAAAAACCGTGTCCATTTGTCCATTGCGAGATTCAATATTTACTTTAGTTATTTTATATCATGATGTACATTGTACATCTGCTATGTACAATCATGTAGCAGGCTTCGGTTTGAAACAAACGGAATCTGTTGATATCAAAACATTAAGGTGCATATTTTCATAATGTTTATAAATCTGCGTATTCACAGCTGAACTACTTTCATTATTATACCACTTTATTTTCAGATAAACAGATAACTTACCATGGTAATTATGGCAGTAAAAGTTCAAATGCATTATAAATAATTTCTGCGCAATTGAAAACTATAAAAACACTCTAAAAATATTAGGAATGACAGCTATTACTATAATATCAGATGATATCCAATGTATTATTTAATAGTTTTATTGATTTACAGTATTGCGTTTGATATGAGGCCTTACTCATGGACCGGGACCAAAGCATAGTCCATGACTAAGCCCCAGATACAGATTTTGGTAATTTAGTTCAGAATGCATGTTTAGTCCCGGACTTCGTAGCCCTATTTAAACTGCACCAACTAACCCGGGTTAAAACTAACCCAGGGCGAACCCGGGTTAGTTTTGGAAGTGTAAATGATGTTAACCCGTGTCTAACCCGGGTTAAATTAACCCACTTACAGGAGGTGGGTTCGACCAGGATTCACCCCACTTTACTGCAGTGTAAAAGTGAGAGTGGGTTCGACCCGGGGTAGTTTAAGTCCGCGCATGTGCAGACATGCAATTTTGGACGATGCTATGGAAAGAGCGTGGAAATTTGGAATGCTTTCGGCTGAGATTTCGACAGTGGTTTGCATGGTTTGCATCACAACAAAAGTCGTCCATGGACAAACTTTGTGTGATGAAGAGTTGTGTATTGTTGGGAAGCAGGGGGTGACATTCAAGAAAAATTGGATTCATGTGGGAGGAAAAGCCAACAGATTTTTCAAACCAAGTTGCAAACGATCGACCCACCATCGCGAAATAATTTTGTATGGAGTAATCCGAGTAAGAACTAAGAAGTATACGCCTGCGCCGGGAACGTTAATCCGGTTCGATCACAGTGCTTGTTTAGATTGCAATTTGTGCTATGCAAGTGTAAATGGAACTGGGAACTCTCCCATCTAGCAAACTGTTGTCTGAAGTTTTTAATTTGTAAATAGTTAGTAAATAGGTTGTTATTTTAGAGGTATTTATTTAATTTAGGATATTATTGTATTTTCTTATTAGATTAAGTTTTATCTATTTATTTCTGATCTTGTACTGTTTTAAACTCTCGAATAAATTGATATGATATGTATGTAAAAAAAGTGTAAATTGGCGCTGATTTAACCCGGGTTAGCTTAACCCTGGTTCAGCCCGGGCAAGTTGGAGCAGTGTAAATAGACTATAGTCCCGGCCCATGAATACGACCCCAGAAGCATAAAGTAGTCTCATTTCTGGTCTCTTCTAGACTTCAATGTCATCAATGCTTCAGATTGTAAAGACATTCTCCGTATTTGTACAGGGCTATTTCGTCAACTTGATTCTCTGGAACTAGCTGAAATCAAACAAGATATGTTTTTATTTGTTCTCTGTGTGGGTCTCTGTGTGCTAAATCAGTCCTTGTGTGTATTGCATTAGCGCTAACAAATACTCAAAATCGGCATCAATTCATCATCCCTCCAAACGAAGTATTGTCGCATGCACAATAATCTAGGGATAGATTTGTTCATCGCAGTGCATTCAACAGTGCTCGTTGCTATGGTTGTGAATTTCCACAATGTTCTTGTGTGTCAAGGGTGTCCAGATGCTCTCTTATAAGCTGAAGGTGCGTGACTAATCAAACAATGGGGGTCAGTTGTAAATTGTTTCGGCATGCAGGTCAATTACCTGAAAGGAGAATAGCCACTCCCCTATGAGATTCCCTTACTTGGCAGACATTGTCACACGTGGATGGCAGGTATTGTACTATTTGACCAAGAGGATTATGTAATTCCTACATGGGACAATCTTCATTAAGTTTTCTTTCAACTATACAGGCCATTAGCTCTCCTGCGTCAACAAATAAGATCAGTGATGGGGCGGAATATGAACCGCAAAACAATGTACAGGAAGACTTTCTCACTGTAAAATAAACCGTTCAACGTCCACTTTCCAGTAATTCAGCTTGGATTCAATCGGAAAGAAGCAATCAAGAAAGGTAAACGTTTGAATTGATGCTAGAAAGTCCGTGCCTCATGCTTAGAATCTTGTTAACTTTATAGTATTCTGACTGTTGTATTCTATAACTTTTTCTAGATGAAGCTGCTGTTGTTGACCGTCCTGTTGGGACTGTGCCTGGTAGTCTATTCCAGAGTTCACGAGGAGGATGATGAGCCACACAATGAGGAAATAAGCGATGAAGAAGATTCTGACGAACCTGAAGCATCTCACGAGCAACGTAAGGCTATAAAAAATTAATCTATAGGTTTATCTAGCAAAGTGCACCTGCATTATCCTTGAGGCCTTGTTAGGGTGATTCTCTGTGTCATAATCTCACAGAAGTTCGCAAGTGGTTTTCTGTCTGTCGATTCAACAGCATTTCTTTACTCTGTGTCAATGTTGTCATATTTGATTACGCCATGCCATACTATCCACAATTAGTTGCAAACGTCTGTAAGCTACTTACGGGAGCTGCATAGATTCAATCGAGGCATCCGTTCATGTTTTACGTGGTACTTATTTTTATTCTTTGCAATTGAATGGTACCTGTTCGTCGCTGTTACTTGCTTAATTCGCTGACACAAATATCCATGGTCGTTTTTCACAGAAGTATCTGATGCTAAAGCGTTTTGGAGTCGCAGAAGACGCTCATTTCGCCGCCGCCGCCGTCGTCGCTTCTGGATCCGTAGACGCCGCTTTCTCGGGAAGAAATGAGCATGAGTTCAACTGAAAGAGGCGTCGATGACGAGAGGGAAGACTACAGAAGTCTAGATTGTTGCTTGTTGTAGCAAATAATTCTTCTCGTACTCTTTCTTTCTATTGTTATGATGTCACTGATGAGATAATTTGAATACAAGTCAATACATCCGTTCTTCGTTGCTCATTTTCTGTTCGGAAAACTGATTTTTGTGGTCTCAAATGAAAGGAATGAATGAATGCAAGTTTTTTTTTGTACCGGCAAACAGTTGCTCTGTGGTATCATGTACATAGAACATTGGAATTCAGCCAATGCAAATGCGCCTTCAAGTACTACCAGACAGTACATTGACATTGCATATAGCGACGTTTAAAGTTCCCCTCTCACCAAATTCGATATTTTAGTTAAACATGGGCATTGTTTAATAAGAAATTATGATCTGTGAAAAGAAATGTTTCATAATGAAGTCAGATGACTGATTTATTGACCTCCGAAAGTGGACATTACAGAAATGCTAGTACTGTACCGGTAAGAAAGGGAAGAGGTCAGGGAAAAGGGCAGAATGGCTAACAAATTTAGTAAAGGACAGGAAATGTTTCTTTTTTCAATTTAAAACATCGCGCTGTCGTTCTCGTGTGCGTGACAGAATACATTCTGACGCAAAGTATTCTCGAGTGCATAAACGTGCTGTCTGCCGAAAATTATATATTTTGAGCTAATTTAACATCGTAAACATTGTGTTTTCTCCATTAACTTCAAGCACTTCTTCCTCAAAGTAATAGCATATTTAAGCTGAATACTAGATAGGAAATGGCTACTAAATCCTGTTTGATAGAAACTGCACACTTACGGCTTTGGTCGACCACTTCCGTCTCATTGCAAATGTCTGTGCTCGGGCACTCCTTCCAGCCTATGAATAAAATCACATATAAGCAGTGTGCCGATTCAATCCATACTATTGTATAGCTACCGAAACAACTAAAATATTCCTATTATTGAAACTGAAATTTTTGCTATACATTAACAATCCACTGGTACAATGTTGAGCTTTCTAATACCTGGAATTATACAGCGTGTAAGTTATATTAAGATTTGGCTTGTATGTATTGCATGTTTTCAATACGAACTAGCGAATTTGGACCTCAGGGGAGATTTATTGATTTCAGCTGTCGAAATCTGAAGATCTTGAACTTCATCAGTTATGAAAATTCAAACAAAGACTTTTGTAATTTACCCTAAGGAATGACTTCATGACAAGCAAGATGTTTTGAAGCTTTACCTGTTCGACTTTGCAATTTTCAGAAAGTTCTTTAAATGAGCATACATGTTCATTGATGTAAAAATATGACATTATATTAGCGACTGTTTAAGTAAAGAAAACATATTTTGGACAACAAAATGTTTTTTCTTTCAAGGAACTATCTTCTCAAGATGACATTTCTGTCTTTCTCTTGACTGTTTTAATATCTGACTTAAGTAAGAGAGATGCTTTTTGTACAATTTTATAGTCTTACCAAAGCAGCAGCCTAAGTAGCATTCTCTGGACTCGTCCTGTTGGTCATCACAATCATCTGCACACGTTCGGCTTCTCATTTGCTGCCCAATTCCAATAGAAGAGCTGCAATTCGACCACTTTCCCCAAGAGCTCCAATCTGAAATTGAGCGGACATGATGAATTAGCATGGTTTACAATGCACTGCTATATTATGCTTCTTATGAACCAGATGATTGCCTTTGTAACTCGCAATCTACTTTGTCTATGTGTCGGTGTGATTTAGTGGCTAGTTTGTGTGGCTGCCAATCAGGCGTCCTGGGTTCGCTTCCCGCTGCCCAAGTTGTCATGTTGTGGCGGTCTCAGCAAGCAATTACGTCACAACCCAGACCGCCAATCAACGCCCTCCGTCAGTCACTATAAAAGTCATGTATTTTCTATTCCCGCTCTCTTGCAATCTGTACTCTCGAGCCTTCGTACGGGCTGGCTATGTCGTATCTGCCACAATTATATATCTACACTCGCTTATTCTTGCATCAACATCTACAACCTATATACACGCTACAATGTAATATTCGTTGCGTCTCGCGTAGTTTTAATTGTCGAAGGCCCTACGGAAGGCAATCCATTGGTTGCCCCTTGAGCAAATTGATATTTACATATTTGTTTCGCAATGCTTTGTGGGTTCATGCATCAGCATCAGTGCGGAATAGGTTGGCCCAAGAATAGCCTTAACAGTAGTGCCATTTCTGTTTATACACAACACATGATTTTTGTTTGAAATCCATGCGTGAAAATAGCAGCCTGTTGAGTCCAATATCGCTGAATGAATTTCCAGTGCTGTTGATGAAATAGATAGTTTGCAACGGATTTCTGTTCTTACCGCAAGATGGATCCAAACTGCATTCCTCGTCAGCAATTACTTCGCAAGTGCCAGCACAAGCTGCTATTTCACTGCAGTCTCCCCAATCTCAATAAAACGACAAAGAAGATACGGTTATCACATAACAGTTCGAAATCCGAAAAGCATCACAGTTACAGTACATTATAATGAATTAGAAGCTGTCGAAGCAAATGTCTTGTGGCAGTTTCATTCCATCGTACCTCGATTAACATGTCAAATGGGGAATTAAAGGTTGCATCGTAATACAATGTAATAGTTTACATAAAGCACCCAATGGTAAGAGAAATGACGAGTTGCACGAAAGAAGATCAATTACAGCTCATTTAATGTAGTGTATATTGCAAATAAAAGTTTTTTCTCCTGCAGAAAAAGTAATGATCGGAGTATTTAGCTTGGACTATTAAGCTGTAAGTATAAGCAAAATGAAAATATTACTAAAAAAGCGATGGAACGATTTACGTTTGTTATAAACCTAATGCTGCCAAATTATTTTAATCAAGAATCTCGTCATTTATAACGTATCTAGTATAGATGCCAAGTTATGCTGGTCAGGCCTCGAACAGCACTTTTCCGTTCAATAAGAACCGTTGTTCACTAGAACAGTTATCAAAAATGCGTATCTTCTACAATAGGCTCGGTTAGTTTCCTTCAGTCTTGTTATATAGCTCAGTGTTCCTTTTTTATTCGTTAGTTTCACAATACTGCTTCTGTTTCTCCTTATTTTTTCTTATAACGTAACAATATTCTAATGAAAAACGAAAAAAGGAAACACATACGGTTGTCAAATACTACACATATTTCCCTTCATTATGTGAATTAATAATCAACTCAGCAATGAATGCTCCAAGTGTGTTTTTAAATAATCAGATTTCAGATTCTTCAACTTGATAGTTTATTAGTTTTAGTGTAGTTTTGTTTTTTATCCATTTACTTGAGATGGCAAATGTTTAAATTACTTTATAAGACTTGATGCTTTAATATAATTTTAAGCTACTTAATTCATTACATCATTGTTATATCTAGAAATGCTACGTAGCAGCGAATCTTTTAAAGTTCATGTAGCACATGTAAGTTTAATTTGTAAATAGGATTTTTAATAGTAATTATAGGTTATTTTAGGTTCATATTCAGTTAATTTTATTAAGTAATTTGTAGATTATTCTAGGCACGTTTCACCGTATAAAATATCAATTTTCATTTGTGTAACAGCATCTGTATTGTCTACCACAATCCCATCAGCTTGGCCATGGAGGGATCTGGCCTTGCGAGAGGACGGGAGAAGATAGACAACAAGACCGAAGAAAACTTTGTGGTCTGCATTCCCGAAAAACATGAAAGAGATTGGCGTAAGTTAGAATTGATCCTGAAGAGTTGCCGGTGACTGTGGCCGATAGATTTAGTTGCCCAATGCTCCAATAGGAACAGGAGTAACCACATCTAAGTACGTTTAAGTACGGTAACAATGCACACATACTTCTACATGCAAAGAAATATTTGAATGCGGTTGTATAAGGCATTGCTAGATCATATTTCGCCTATTAAACAGGTTGTACCAATAATCCGAAGTCAAACTTGCAGACACATAGCGCAGTATGATGCAAACATAATACAATCCAAATAATAGCAATGCAAATCATAACATAAATATACAAGTATACATAGCATACTAAAGAAACGAGGATTAGTAAAATCCACTATATATGATCTTGCCGAAATTTAACCCATTCTCCTTTAGCATTTGTTCGTTTTGCTTTGCATCAATGTTTTTACAAAGGCAATAAAAATCGACATGGGTTCCTTTAACATCCTTACATATCAACTAAGTTGCAAATTTGCACCTCCATAATGTCAGGGTTCAGCTTACCAATACATAGGTTAGTCAGGCAAGTGATTCTCTCGATGTTAGACCCAGAGCACGTGCCTGGTTCACTGCACTCTCTGAGTCTCGATTGGAAACCATTACCACACGCCTCGTCGCAGGCTGACCAATTCCCCCAATTGTTCCATTCTAAACGAAAACATCACCTAACATTGAATATAAATTTTATATACGGTGAAGGTTTAACTATTTTACCTTCTCGGATTCTTGTAAAATGTACCATATCTGGTAAGTGCCGTCTGTATTTACACGTATACATTGGTAAGAAACGAGCAAAAATAAATATATCAGTAAATGGTGATGATGATGATGATGATTTGATTATGTAGTACATTCGTTATTTGTGTTTCTTGTGAATGCTATACTGCTCTTCAACATATTCTAAACTTTAGCACACGCTGACTGCAATACCGAGTTCACAAATCTTGGGGAAGATGATTACTTAAGCATTCTTTCTTTGAATTGGTTTGCTAACCATCAAGCATATCAGAAGTTTGAAACCGTAGAAGCAGAACAACATTGGAAATCTTTCTTTCTTTCTTATATGCGATATATTTCCAGATAACCTTGTTACACATGAAACATGTTGCTTATAAATATTTTTAAATTGTTGATGCCAACTTTGACAACTGAAACATAGTCAACTTGATATCAGAAATATACTTACTGTCCTGTGCCTCGCAAGAAGCGTCACATGATGTCAAGCTATCGCAATTCCCCCAACCTAACAATCAAATCATTGCAAACACAGTATCTTGAAAACACTTGCGCGGAAAATATTCTACGAGACGTTACAGAATTTCATCTAAACGTTAATGCTTAGAGAACATAACTAAATAAGATACTGAGGGTAAAGTATCATATGTGATATCACATTACTCCAAAATGATATTAGTATAATTATTTGATATTTCATAATGCATGTACGGGGTATGTAATCCTGAAGAAAATAGTAAATAGGTTGTAATTTTAAATAGTTCTTTAATAGGTTGTAATTTTAGAATTATTTTTTTATTGAAGATATTATTGTATCAGCATGTTATATTACGTTTTATGTATTTAGTTCTGACCTTGCATTTTATAAACTCTCGAATAAAAAAAGTTAGAGGTGATTTTAAACAAAATCAAAAGGAATAGAGTTTACCGTATACATTAACCTAACAAGAATTGAGACAAATTTTACTGACAAAGCAATTGGTTAATCTTGTAAGAATCACATGCTAAAGATTGATTTATTTTTTTTTGATAATTATTTGTCATCAACAAAATATTAATGACAGGCGAATACAGGTAAGATATCTTACACTTACGTACAGCCTAAAATAATTTACAATGAGTGCTAAGGTCTACTTTTTCTAACTGACTTTCGAAAGATTGAGGTGGCTGCTGCACAGTTTTCAAGCAAACTGTTCCAAAGCGGAATGACACGGTTACAAAATGAATACATCGAAGAATTGTTATTGTACGGAAATCTAGATTGCAGTTGAAGAGAATGTCCTCTTGAATAATACTTTGATTTGCCAATAACGAAAAGTTTGTCTTTGGGGACACCCACAAGATTGTTCAAAATTTTATATAACATAAACAAGTCAAATTTAATTCGACGAAGTTCCAGTGAATCAAGATTGAGCGTGTGGAGCCGATCTTTGTAGGATTTGAACGGGATTCTCGCAATGATGCAGAGTCGTTTGGTGAAACGTCGTTGCACCTTTTCTACAGCAAATATATCTTTTAAAAGATAGGGAGTACACACAGGGGTACATGATTCAAGAATGGGTCTAATGTATGTTGTGTATGCGCGGATTAGTAGAATTGATATGTGTATCATAAAACTAAATTCAGCAAGGCTTTAACAGAGAACATTGAAGAAACTTTTTCTTAAGATAGGATATTAGGACATTTTGTATTGACCATCAAACAAGTGAAGCGTTTAGATGCGAATATTAAAAAGGCTTAAGATATCTGAACATAATTACCAGCAATAAATTAAAATGTGGCACCGCACAAATTTCATACTACTAGCAATATGTATATATATATATATATATACGTGATGTATACATTATACATTATATGTGACCTCTCGCATACTGTACACACTTGAGATAAATTAACTTTCGTATATTTAAAAAGTCTCAGCTTTACTATTCAGTTTATCACTCTGGTAGATAAGGAACTTTACATTCCATTGTTTGAAATTGGGGTCAATTTAAGCCTCATATCATTCCATTTCCCTTTGTTTTCCATCCATTGCCATGACTATTATACGTGCAAGCATGATGATGTTATTTTGTATTGGCCATCAAACAAGTGAAGCGTTTAGATGCGAACATTTAAAAAGGCTTAAGATATCTGAACATAATTACCTTAGATTTAAAAAGTCTCAGCTTTAATATTCAATTTATCACTCAGGTAGAAAAGGAACTTTTCATTCCGTTGTTTTATCTTGGAGTCAGTTTAAGCCTCATATCATTCCATTTCCCTTTGTTTTCCATCCATTGCCATGACTATTATACGTGCAAGCATGATGATGTCAACTAATTAGCGTTAATTTGTGGAGAATACACACCGATACAGTATCCACCAATGCATTCCTCGCATTCCATCGATCTCCCATTGCATGTAACATTGTTCTTACAGGTTCTTTCTCTATTTCGGAATCCATTTCCGCACGTTGAGCTGCACAGAGACCAGGATTCCCATTCATTCCAACCTTCCCAACGAAACACACATACCACATTCAATATTACAACAGAGATTGATACACTTGAGAGTCAAGATGTGGTAAAACGCTCCATAGCTCTATGGATCAATCTTCCTTGCTATTTAAAGCATATTCAAGCACAACATTTTTCTATTGAGCAAATCCTCTGTGTAATTGTACCGCTCAAATTGGAAACTATTACTATCGTTACACAATTTAACAAATATTCTCAGTACAAATCATTGTTATCATTTCTGTTTAAACATTATCATCAAGTAGCTAGTAAAAGAAAACTACATATAAATTTGTGCCTACAGCATTTGATGGGAAATTTAAGCCTGATAAAGATCTTTGTGCCTCTCAATTTGCAATTCAAATCTGTATCACTGTTCATCGTGGAATTAATCTCATTCTCCAAAAAGAGCCGAAAGACTGTTGATAAGACACAACATATCTTTTCAACCAGTGTAATCATTCGACTTTATAATCAACAAAGTGCCTACTGTCGTTTTCTTTCTGTCAGGTGGTAGTATACATAATTGGCAATTATTCAAGTTTGGACATTTTAAACTGCAGTATATATAAATTACCTCGAAACACGTCCATCTCAATAAGTGTCCAGCAGGCAGACAAAGTAAATGCCACGTCGAATTAAGAATGATACTCCAAAATAACATTGAATGATTGACTTACTTGATATATTTTCCGTAAATTGGACACAAAAGGCAACTTCATGATATAAATATAACTTACATACAGCCTATAAAAATTTAAAGTATTTTACAAAATATATTTTGTCTCGACGATGTTTGAAACAAGACAATGTTGGTGCAGTGACAACATCACCAGGTAGATCGTTCCACCATGGGACCACACGGGAGCTAAAGAAGTTCTTGATAAAATTATTTGCAATTGCACGGAATTGGCATGTTATTCAGCTTCATGGAATAACCATGCATGGCATACTTGCTGACTTCGTACGTAAATAAATCATCCATTGGTAGAACATATAATCACTGCACATGGACTCTCGACACAACTACTTAATTTGATAACTTTCTTCATCCGTCTAGTTCTATGATCGTGCTGAATTTCCATGAGAGTCTAAATCTCTTAATTACTAATGTTCGAATTTGAAACTACTGTACATAAAACCTGAAAAATGCACTAATATCTACATACACATCATAAAATCAATTAAATCTCATAATGAATTCAACTATTTGCAATGCGATTACATTTAATAATGAAATGTCTCCTGAACAATAAGTAAAAGCTTACACAGATGAGCAACTGCTTACAATGCGATTACTTTTAATAATAAAATGTCTCCTGAAGAATAAGTAGAAGCTTGCACAAATGATTACCTGGTAGATGTGCGATCACCAGTTTCGGTCGTTTGCTATCTTCATTGTGACTTTTTGAAGCAATAGTTGGCAATGGATCATAGTAGAAGTTATTAGTCAGTTTGAAGAAGAATGCCAGCAAGAGCGTGGAGTCTGCTGGTGTTTTTTCGAGACTTTCGATTATGAGTGGAGCCAAATCTGGTGTCCGTTGACCTCCCATGCTATTGTTCCAAATAGGTATAGTCCATTCTACAGGAGTTTCTGTTAATTTGGATGGGATGTATTCTCGTGAATTCTGACCATTATTAATTCTATGGTATATTTCAACCTGGAAGCTGCTGTATGTTGATGTCGTCGGTGTTAAAATTATATACGCATATGCAATAGCCAGACTACGATCTATGTTGTAGTCAAATGACATCCCTAAAGTCCCTGCTTTCGAAATTTCGAAACGATTGCCTTGGTCGAATACCAACTCTTCTTCAGAAATGAGCCCATTTGAATGTGGTACTTGTATAGTCGTGATCAAATACTCCCCTGCAAAGAAGTCAATCAAAGCCTTTCACAATGACGTACTAAGAAAAATGCAATTAATTACTAGCCGGTACAGCAGCTACAACGCTCTTCAACTCACAAGTGTATTAGCATTCGGATACATACTGTGGCATCGTTAGATATATATTTTGGTAACTAGATTTGAAATCTTAACGGTTTTACTATTCAAATTTAATCAAAATACTTTATGGAAAGTGTATATCACTGAAGCGGATATTACCCATAACCGGAGGCATAATACTGTATAGGCGTGCAATTTAACAGCTCAGCGAGTGGAACGCAAATTCGCAGAAGAAAAATTATGGTTACGGCAGCTGAATGGATAGTTACAGCAGCTAAATGGATACTTACAGCAGCTAATTATTTAAAGTCAGTAGCTAATAGCATATTAGCTAATTACTTGAATGACAGAATTTGAATGGATACCTGTATGGCAACACGTTTTCAACACAGCTAAAGATCATGTCACTTGCATACTGTCTAAACAATATAAATATAATTATTTTAATTATTTTGTATAAAAAGGATGTGTGGTCACTAGTAGCTGCGCATGTGCAATTACAGTCAACTCCGCCAATAACGGTGCGCTGGGGACCGTCCAAATTTAACCGTTATTGGCGAAATCCGGTATAGGCAAAACAATGAAAATGACGTAACCCTTTGTTTTATTATAACACATAGCAGCAGAAATCAGGTAGCACATTACAGATAATTATTGCACAATTGTTAGTTTCGAGTGAGATACACGTAATGTACGGATAGTAGTTAGCAAAGGTAGACCTTAACAATATTTTGGACTTCAAAAATTCACCGCTATTGACGAAATTCCGGTAATGGCGGAGCCGTTATTGGCGGAGTTGACTGTAGTACGTAGCAATAATGTGACATGGTCTTATGCTGATGCTATAATAAATCTAAGCGGCCAACGCGGTGGCACGCATGACAATAGCAAGAGGCCTGTCTGTACCTTGTGAAGGATCACGAACGTACAGGTTTAAGAGAAACTATTTGATTACCAGCTTTAGATGTTGCCTATAGACTATGAATTAGGAAAACCAAGTTCTGTTTATGCAGCATTATACTGTATGTAGGATAGTGTGATATAATCCAGTGAATGGTAGTGTTCTGCGTATTTTTACATAACTAAATGTCATTCTGCTAAGACAGAAATGAAAACTTTTCTTTGGCATATTTATCATAGCATTTTTAGGTCTCTTGATGTTTTAGATAGACATCAGTTTCTGGTTAAGCATCAGTGTGATAAATAGAAGTTCTTTGGTCTCGAGTTATGATTACAGATCTAACGATCCACGTTTGAAATTAGTAAAAAATAATAAAAATGAATAGTGATACTTTATGCACTACTGTAGAGCTATCTCACTGAATTTGCAAATAGCGCTATAGACATAAAATCTATATGCAAATCTGTTTTGCAGTATATAAATAAAGGGTAGGTGTAAAAGAGTAAGCATGGGTCCAATTGGCCATTCATGAAAATGCTTTTCGGAGAAAGTACCTTAAAAAAACAAAAAGCAAAGTTGTTGAAGTAACAAGTAGTATTTCATTGTCACCTGTATCATCCAAGAAGCATGGGATTATTTCTTCTTCTTCAATGTCAGGGAAAATCACTGTTTCAGCCACTGTAATGCTGTTGATTCTTCTACTGGTACCAAGCGGTCCGTCGTTGTTCGATGAGCAGGCGTTCCAACTTCCAATTTTCATTTCTCTAACGCAACCTAAGAAAATATTTGTTATGGAAAAGAGACGAACAAGAAATGTTCAAAAAAATTTCCTCAGTATTTTTGGAACTTTTAATCACCTACTGCAGTAGACGATTTTACTTTCTAGGTCACCAGAATAGTTTTTCTATATATTTAATTATGTTAATATTTCGTACAAGAAAGGTGAATGTGCTTTGTGGGGCAGTTGACCCCCTTACAGAACACAACATCCAAGCCAGGGGGCGGATACTGAGGGTCTGCTATTGGTCATGTCATACGTATCTTCTGCTTTGAAATGACGTAATGCCTACATTTAGCTCTTGGCTGCAGTTTCTCTATTTCGTGACAAATTATAATTGTGTGTTTCTTTAGTTTACATAAAAACTTGATATTAAAATACCGGTCGCTGCATTTGCTGCTATAAACAATTTGGGAGACTAGCATAAAGCCTTCACAGGTCATTTTCTCGCGAGCACCATCACATTGTAGTGAGAAGCCATTCTCTAGGAATATCGATTTCCGTTGGTTATTAGATTCCCTTTCTTATTAACACTGGTCTGATCTTATAACGAAATAGCTAAAATTTGGAAGGAGACATCCTGTCAGAGTCTTCAGAGCAAAAATTTCACGAAAATTTTCAGAGATTCCTTTCTTTGTAGACGGTTTAGCTCTCGGAAGCATATTTGAGCTAAGAAATTATCAACCAAGTTGGATTTAATACCAAAACAGTAATGTTATGTTCGAGAGTTGCCAGCCGAACGTACGTGTGTATCAGACAGCGCACGCCGACCTCAGAGTTCTTTTACGTGCTGTAGTTCGAAGGCACGGACTTGAGAGGTACGGATGTAAATTCTGGGCACTCGCTGCAACCTGTGTCGAGATGTTCCTGAGTACGCCATCACTCTGATCCTATCCACTGCGCCATGTTATGTCTCCTCGATGTCGCCATCCTCTCGAACATAACAAGTAACTTATATTTAAAACTTAATTTCACAATGTAACTTGCAAAAGTTACTCGTTGCATTGATAAAATGTAGCTAGTTACAGTTACAAGTTACTCTTGCACAACGCAATTAGTTACTTGTAAAGGTTTTAGAAAAGCAATTTTTCAAGAAACCAATTACTTTTGTACCTATAATTATGTCACATCCCTGACTACAAATTACCATTTTCATAGGATGCTGTGCATTTTCTACTTTGAATTATTCCAACAGTGCGGTCTTGGTAATGTTGTTCGCAATCGAGGCCAGCACGAAAGGCTTTTCCATTAGAACAGCTATTCATATTTCCGCAAGACCATGCAGACATACTTTTGCAAGAATATGCGGGAGTAAGATAATCTGAAAATCAAGAGGGTACATAATATAAATCAAGAGGTCAAGCAATTAGTCATTTCTATTCACGACTCATACCTCAACAAGTGGTATTACAATTATTCTACATCGACGACCCTATAATACGGAAACGTCTGTCGGTTTGTATGTTTGTTTGTTTGTTTGTTTGTATGTT